>CAUYTI010077189.1:188-45442 GCA_963575145.1 Galago senegalensis | reverse complement strand
AAGCAATAACTGAGAAAATGACATGAAGGCTGTGTTGACCAGTTTGATGGAAGTATTTCAGAATGCATGTGAAAACCCCACACTGTACCCCAGAAGAGTATCAATGTACATAGTTAACATTCAATAAAAAAAAAAAAAATTAAGATTAAAAAAAAATCCTAAAAGAAAAATTGTAATAGGTAAAAAAATATATATATATATGCAAAAGGCCAGTCTTACTATTACTCAAGGAAATCCAAATTAAAATAATGATATCACTTCTTCCTAAATTAAATTGGCAAAATTTGAAAAAAAAAAAAAAAAAAAAGATGCCCTTAAATCATACCCTGTACTATTGGTGAATAACTGATAATTAGAGACTTTTTAAATGTTATAATAGGCTTAGTATCTTAAAGGATGCTTCAACATTTCCAATCTTAAAATATTCATAAATGATTTTTTATAAATACACATTTGCATAAATGAAAAATAATTTGATTAAGTGTTGTGTAAATAAGATTCATAGTTTATTTGTACGTGACCAAAGAGTTTGCTTGAATTACATATATTAGCTTTGACATAGGCCATTTTGATGTTATCTGGAAGAAAACTAAGGTACTTTCAACCTCAGAATTTTTAAGTGTCCAGAAGATTATATTACATGCAAATGTGAATATGGTAAAAAGTCAGATTATTAACGTGAGCTACACATTTAGACTTTGAAGTAAGTCATCAACTTCTTCTTCTTTCTTCCTCTTCTTTTTCTACTTCTCCCTTTCTTCCCTCCTTCCTTTTCCCCCTCCTTTTCTCCTCCTTCCTCATTCTTCCTCCTTTCTTCTTTTTTCCTCCTTCCTCCTTTCTCTTTCCTCTTCCTCTGACTCAATGCACTTGTGGGACGCATGAATGATATTTGTGAGCAGAGTCTGAATACACTAAAGAAGGTCCACATGGATGACCGTAACTGTCTGTATTTTAAGTTCATGGAGCTGAAGAATAACTAGAGTGCAGATGCTGGTAGCTGCATTCCCAGGAAACTGAGTTGCCTCATTGGTCGGGTCATCAAAGGCAAGGTCACAGAAGGTGCAAATCTAAGAACTTAGACCTTAGAAGCCAAAATGAAAATATAGAATGTATTTGATTTCTAGAACTTACCTGAATGGCTTTAATTGGTAGAAATACCTTGATATCCTTGAATTAGTAAGACTATCTTTTTTTATAATGAAGGCATTTAGGTTATCTAATTTTATTCCCAGTATATTTCCCTCCAATATTAAAAAATATTGTGCCAAAATTAATATTTTATTTTAAAAATTTTCTCTAATATGATTTGCATATTAAACAGCAATGATAGCAAATTCTTTTTTTGTTTTGTTTTGCTATTTTGTGAGACATAGTCTCACTCTGTTGCTCTGTTGCCTAAGCTAGAGTGCTATGACATCAGCCTAGCTCACAGCAACCTCGGACTCCTGAGTTCAAGCGATACTCTGCCTCACCCTCCCAAGTAGCTGGGACCATAGGCAGTGACCACAAGGTCTGGCTAAGTTTTCTATTTTTAGTAGAGTCAGGGAGTCTCTCTCTTGCTCAGACTGGTCTCATCTCCTGAGCTCAAATGATCCTCCCACGTTGGCCTCCCAGAGTGCTAGGATTATAGGTGTGAGCTACCATGCCCAGTCACAAATGCTTAGTAATTTTATAACGTTTAAAAGAAACTGGTTTTTTAGTTGTATATAGGCATTGACCTATTGCTAACCAATTGATTATTTATGAACTTGACTAAAATTAAAGAATTAACTGAATGTGCCTCTGTATTATATCATATATTGTAACATGTAATTTTGTTGCTGAATTAATTCTTTTTGGGGTGGCACCTGTAGCTCAAGGAGTAAGGTGCCGGCTCCATATGCCAAGGGTGGTGGGTTCAAACCCAGCCCTGGCCAATTAATTCTTTTTTTTTTTTTTTTGAGACAGAGTCTCACTTTGTCACCCTCAGTAGAGTGCTGTGGTGTCAGAGCTCACAGCAACTTCCAGCTTTTGGACGTAGGCAATTCTCTTGCCTCAGCTTCTGGAGTAGCTGGGACCACAGGCACCTGCCACAACGCCCACCTATTTTTTTGTTGCAGTTTGGCCAGGGCGGGTTTGAACCCACCACCCTTGGTATATGGGGGCAGGCACCCTACTCACTGAGCCACAGGTGCCACTCTTGAATTAATTCTTTCACATTAAGAAGTGATTAAGATACTTAGATTATAACCATATAGTTAAAATTTAAAAACAAAACTATAAAATAATTGGGATGCTCTGAGTAAAGAATATGAATAATGAGCCTATTGCTATTGGTATAACTAAAGATGGTTACAGTCTTAACACTTTCTGCATTTTTTTTTTGTTAAGATTGATCTTAAGATTATCTTTTCTTATTGGGAGGGGTTTCGATAGGTTATGATTAGTCTTAGAAATGTGTTTCTAAAGTGGTTTGACTGATATCTCAAACTTAAAGTTTTTTTTTTAAACAGAATCAAATCCACTGATTCTGTACTACCTCAAAAGTATCATCCTAGTGTTATAATAATTTATCAAAACACCTTCAATTAAGAGGCTGTTAAAATAGCTTACACGTTGGGAAGACATCTAGAAGTTATATTTTATTAACTTATTTAACTTGATTAAAAAGAAAAATTAAGCTTTGGGCTAGTATTTAGATCAGTACAAACACTAAGATACATTTTGATCCTTAAGTGTTATGGTAGCCTGAATACATACATTCTTTTCAATTTATTTCATCCAAATCTTTGTTCCACAGGTCAAAATGGAAAGATTTTGCAAGGATTATTTTTAAAAAAAAACCCAGCAGCTACAAATCTGTTGTTAAATTTGAAATAATGAGAAACATACGGATTGATCCCCTTAGCTAAGTACTGAAGTTCCACCATTCAGGGCAAGAAAGTGAGGAAAGACATTGGAAGGTTTATTGCTTAGATCATCCCTTTTTTGAGACCAAGACAGGTTGCCAACAGTCAAAACATATCACTTTATCTTTAAATAGAATTTTATTACAGATGCCGAATTGTGTTAATTATGTGTAATAAATGTTGCAGGGTTGCCCCCTATTCATATTCAATTATAAGTTTCACATTTCTGTTTTTCTCTTTTAGTGGGTGTCATCATTGTTTAACCAGTTGCTGCAATGAAATCTAAGGCTTGAATGTAATTGTTCCCACCTACTACTATTTTGAGATTTTAGGAGGCTCAAGAAATAAGGGCCCTTTCCCCTCCCTTAGTTAAAAAGAAAGAGAGCAAGAAAGAAAGAGAGGAAGAGAGAGAGAGGGAGTGTGCAAGAGAGATGGAGTTTAAAGCTTCAACTGATAAAAATCTAGGATTAGAGAAAGAAGGCTTGCATGCATTGCTGCAATCAGTTTAATGCTCTGAACACCCAAAACAATCTCCCCCATTTGCAGCAGGCTGCGCTGAGTCATCAGAGCCCCTCCTCTCATCCATTTAGGGTACCACCAATACAACCAAACAGAAGGACCAAAGCCGGGTGTGTCCTGCCCCTTCTCCCAGGCTCACCAATTCTCATCACCCACCCCATTTCTTTTGCTTTCTTTCTTTTTTTTTTTTTAGGGCCACTTTGTCACCCTCAGTAGAGTGCTCTGGAAGCACAGCTCACAGCAACCCCTGGGCTAAGGCGATTCTCTTGCCTCAGCCTCCTGAGTAGCTGGGACTACAGGTGCACTTCACAAGGCAGGGCTATTTTTTTGTTGCAGTTTGGCCAGGGCCAGGTTTGAACCCTCCACCCTCAGTATATGGGGCTGGTGCCCTACTCCCTGAGCCAGAGGTACCACCCACACCCACCCCATTTCTCTAGAAAATATAAGGGCAGAAGGGAAGCCCCTCTCTTCACATTAACCAGAGGTGTAGGGAAGAAATATTCCTAAGAGGCCACTTCAATTTCCTTATTTGGGTTCCATCTTATCAAAGAATCATTCTACCACAGGAAGTTCATTTATTAAGCAGTAAATACAATTTCCAATTTTAATTAATCAAGGCTTACAAAATCAACTGCCAATTAGAGGGGATGAGAAAAAAATAAGCCCATGCTCCCACAAATGAGTTAATATGATTTCGAACAAAAGCAAAGACATTTGGCATATTATTCGGCTTCTGGTAAAACGTCCTTTACATTTTTGAAACACTTCATCTGGGTCTGAGACACTAATTACTATGTTGGGGGCCCTCTAGGGATCAGGGTCTTATGAATTGGGAACCAACAACCGTTCCCCCTCTTTGTCCTCTGAGACTCTGAATCACATTTTATTCCTTTTGCTCAGGCAATTAATTGCATTGACTGTTAATGTAAAAATAGCAGATCTTCACATTTTTGCAACTTTTTAAATGAAGCTATAATATTTCTGGTTAATAAGTAGTAATCAACTCTTTCATTTGCTGGGTCCTTGCTCAAGGAGATTGTATAATAATAGTAATGCTATTAATTGTTCATAGAGAGCCTAGAATGTGAAAAACACTATAAACTTACATTTGCTCTGGACGTCTCCTCTAAAAGTGCAGAAAGCCCAGGTAAGTCGCCCATGGAGGCAGTTTAGGAGTCACAGACCCAGGATTTAAACCCTACTTCTGTTTTATTTTAAAACGTATGCTACTTAAACTATACAGCTACAAGCAAAAGAAAACCGAATTTATGTAGATATGAACTTTTGTGTTTATTTATTGCAGGCATAACAAAAGAACGATAGGGCAATATTTTTTCCTATCAAAGGTTTAAAAATTTAAATTTACTGTATGTAAATTACTTTCTGTCTCCCTCCCCCCACTCTTCCTCCTAGCTTTTCCTAGTATTATATTTTTAGTATTTCTATTAGTGATAATTTGGGGACTATTTACTACTAGTTTGAAACTTACTTTCCTTGATGCATCAACTTTAGATGGTATTTCTTGATGCCACTTCAGGCCAGTCTCTATTCGTGCCATAATTTCTTAGATTTTTGTATTTCCTAGTGTTTCTAATTGCCTTTCTTTCTTTTCTCCTTGTAGATAAAAGAGGTTTATAATTTCCTTATGCCACTAAAATCATTGACATTTTTCACTACATATTTATTAAGTTAAGTCTTCTTAAAGACATTATGCTTGGATTTAGGTTACCTGACCACTGCCAACATGAAATTACTTTTCTTTGAAATCTTGAATTAAATTTACTGTTTCTTGAACACATTTTTTTTTCTTCTTTTTTCTCATTTTGCTAGAAAATGTTGTAAGGTAAGTTTAAAAACATATATATTTTTTCAGAAACAGAGCCTCTAAGTTCATGCATTTCTGAAATATCCTTATTTTTCCTTCTTTAATACTTGATGATTTCATGGGGTACAGACTTTTCATTTCAAATTTTTTGCTCTCTAAACTTTGAAGGAATTTCTTTGTTTTCCTTTAACTTGTAGTGTTGCTGATGAGAAGACTGATAGCAATCCAATTTATTTAATTGTTTGTAATCTATTTTTTCTCTCTGCCAGGTTATATAATTTTCCTATGTCTCTGTGTCAGGTGAAGAAGAGCCCTGCAATCAGTTTCCTTGTTTAATGTCCTGACACTTTTTGTTTTTATTTTTATTTATTTATTTTGAGTCAGAGTCTCACTCCACTGCCCATCAAGAGTGCTGTGGCATTAGCCTGGCTCACAGCAACCTCAAATTCTGGGCCTTAAGTGATCCTCTTATCTCAGCCTCCTGAGTAGCTGGGACTACAAGTGTCCAGCACAACACCTGGCTATTTTTTCTATTTTTGGTAGAGACAAGGTCTTGCTTTTGCTCAGGCTGATCTCCAACTACCAACCTCAGGTGATCCTCTTACCTCTGCCTCCCAGAGTACTAGGATCGCAGCCCCTGAGCCACTGTGCCTGGGCTGCCTGACACTCTTTGTACTCTGCTATTCACTAAAAGTGAGTATTTCCTGCTCTGTCTGCTATAGCCTCTTACCTGTTCTGCCCTGAGGCCGTTTAAACTGGTTTGTTCCAGAATCAATCAAAAATGCATCAAAATCTCAAGGTTACTTATAACCTCTATTCTTAGCACTATAGGAAGAAATTTCCTCTTGTAAATAGTACTATATCGATGGGAAATTGGGACAGAAGATAAGTTAGTAATAGGCATGCCTGCTTAAACATCTGGCTTGGTTAGGATTTTGGATAGGTCATAAATAGAGAATAAATATTTTAGGAAATCCTTGACACTGGCACCATCCAGCAATCCTCCCAGATTTCCCAAATCTCTTAGGTTTCCCATTTGTCCCATATACAATTTTAAATCTTGTTCAATTCCTTGGATTTACCACCTCCCCAAGCATTCTAGGCCTTCTTCAGAGAGAATATAGAGTTAATTAAGGTAATTTTTGAAAATTCCCATCACTTCGTCTGCATCTTTCCTGAATGTACACCCAACCTTTCCTTCCTTCCACATGTTATCTTTGGAAAAGTTGTTCTTTCTCTTCTCTTAGGTGTTCATTCCCCAAAGCTTTGGATCTCATCCCCTTCTACTTCTTTATGACTTAGTTCCATCATCAGCCCCAAGTTCTGCTCTGTCTATAAATTTTCCTCCACACTGCCTCCTTCCTGTCAACATCTACAGATGCCCATTGATCATCTCAACCAAGCCACCCTGATTCCATTCGTATCCAACACTTATGTCCGAATCACTCACCTTCTTTTCTTAGTCACTTTCTCCAAAGGGCTTTCTATAGACTTTTTGTCTCCATTTTCACACTTTTATTTATGATATATATGTATATATACCCATAAATATATTTTTATATATTATGTAATACATCATTTCTTTTATACATATAACATACAGGAGTGTTAATCTCCTATGCATGACATGTTGTAACTTGCTTTTTTCCCTTAACAATATTTTGGAAGTAATCTTAAAAAAGTAGCTTTTGAAAGCTGCCATGTATTCTTTTATGGAATTGTACTGTAATTCTAGCCAGTTCTCCATGATACACTATTTAAGTTGTTTTCAGTCTTGTATTATTGAAGATATGAAGGTAAAAAAAATTGATGTCCATGCACCATTTTGTGTATGTGGACCTAAATAGAGAAAGTTAATTTCTGCAAAGTTTAATCATCAAAGGATATATGAATTCTTAATGTTGCCAGATATCGAAAAATGGTTCACCATAGCAAAAGATTCCAGGGTCTTTTCCCACCTGCGGGGTAGGAAAGAACCTGTTTCTCATACCATCTTACTTTGGATGGTGACTATTCTTCTTTCTTTCTCTTCTGTTCAGTCTTCTCTGTTGTCCCCATGGACTACTGATGGTTCTCAGTCTCTCTTCAAGAGCTTTGTGTTCTTACTCTCCACACTTTCCCTGTGCAATGGCATCTGCTCTCTTGGCTTTATTTCCAGTCTAAATACTGAAGACTCCCAAGTCTTTACCTCCAGCCTGAACACTCTTGTGAGCTAGCTGTGAAATATCCTCTGGGATATACTCAGTAAGAAGTCTTCCAGGCATTGCAAGCTTAAAGACTCTGAAACTCATCTTCCCTCTCCAGTTGTTTTGCTCTAGCATTCCCTAGTGAATGTTTTTTTCACTACGCCTTATTTAGGCTCTGCACCTAAGAATATTCCTTGAATCTTACTTTCCCCTCTCATAGCCCATTTCTTTCACTTCCTTTCCAAAATACCCAGTGAGCTTCTATGTTCAGATAGTTCTATTTTTCACTATTTGTTCAATCAATCCACTTCTCCACACTCTCCCTGCCACCACCCTCATCCAACCTACCACTAATTCTTGTGAAATGTCTTTATGAGCTCCCATTTCTGTGTCTGCCTGTACTCTTTTCTTCCCATCTAGTCTCCAAACTTTTATTCAGGTGTCTTTTTTTTTTTTTAACTAGAAATCTAATCATTTTGCATCCTTGCATAAAATCTTTTAATAACCTCCAAATTTCCTTAGGGTAAAGAAGTTCTCTATCCTCCTATTATTTCACTAAGAGATCTGGTCAACTTGAACTTCATGCCATCTTTTGCTTTCATGTCTTATTCTGCATGCTGTTCTCTCTGCCTGTGCTACCCTGCTCCATGCCAGCCAATCACAGCTGAAATGTTCTCTCCTTAGAGCAGTGTTTTTCAACTTTTAAAAAAATCTCATGGCCACCCTTGAACCTATAGTTAAACTTCCACAGCACCCTTAAATTATGTTGATCAAAAAAAAAAAGAGTAAAAAAATGAATAAACTTTACTCTGCTCCAAACTTCTTTCAAAAATAATTTAATTAATGATATTTTTAAAATGTTCACACCTAAGATCCTCTCACAACACGCTGGTTGAAAATCACTGCCTTACACATTGCAGGGTTGTTAATATGTTAGATTTTCCTAAGTTTTCCCATATCATAATGATTCAACATATAGGATTATAAATACTCGCTTAATGTTGGTACTTCTTTTTGGAGTAAGTTTTGTCATATAGAGGACTATTTTGGCCTTGCTCCCCAGTATATTCCTATTACTGACATTTTACAGTGTTTCACACATAAAGATACTCAACAAATGTTTATGTAAATATGAGTGAGCAAATGATTAATTGTATGTATGGGAAGATAGAAGCTAGTGAGGCAAAAAATAAGACAATAACATTAAGTTGTTGTATTGGCAACATGAATGGAACCATTCTGATATATTAGTTTTAGTTTCCCTGTGATTCCCAGTATGCATTTCTGACACGTCTGGATGGTGCATAGGAAGACCCTGGGTTATGAATGAGACAGGTTCTGTAGGTTTATTGTAAAGTTGAATGTGTACTTAAGTTGGAACAGGTACATATACTTATTGCCTGTAATAGCCTCCATTCACAAATGCAAGTTATATGTTCCTCAGATATTTGTAACTCAGAGACTTACTGTAGCTGTATTGTCTGTGGTCTTGGGACATAGTGGGACAGTAAAACTGATGACCTTATCTTCATTAACATGTCTCTGAGAGGAACTTAGGATGAATACACACAGCTACACATTTTTAACAAAAGCAATTTATGTAAAATTTGGTGAACTGTGTACAGAAAAAGCAGTCCTACCTGAGGGGTTAACCAATGCTTTTTTTGATGATTTTCTATTGCTATAGCCCAGTTTTAATAAACTGAAAGAAAAGTTTGAGAATCCTTGACATACCAGCTATTTTAGTAACTTAACATTCTTTCTTCTCCACTCTCTGGTGCCTGCCAAAAGTGGGAGTAAAAGATCTGGATTACTTGGCATTTATTGGGTAAACAGCATTTCATTTTTACACAAACGTTGACATTAATTAAGTCTTCCAACATCTGGGACTTAGGTAAGTGTTCTGCTAATTCTGCAGAGGAGGAAATGAAATCACAGTGGCCTGGCAGTCTGCCAAGGTCAGGGAACAAGTCAGTGTCAGGGCTGGGAGTACTACTCAGGAATTTTTGGCTGTGAATCTTCAGTTCAGCTAAACGACACTCATAAGGAAAAACGCATTTTGGGAATATGTTCCTGTTTTTATGTTTTGTATCAAACCTGGAAGGCCCAGGAATCTCATGAGAATTCCTGTCTTAATTCCAGTCTCCATTTTATGAGGAAGTGCACTCTAGTAAACATCACATGTGTGTTAATAGTGTCATACATTCATGTGAATCAGAATCTTGAAAAATGTTTTTACTCTCCACATTTTTCCCCTTCATTTTCTCTTTTTTTCTTCCTTAAGAATGTATGTTAATCCATACTGCCTAGCCCTTTATAAAAATATCATTACAATTATGAAGTGAAGAATATGATAGCCAAATAAATGTCATACTACATTTTTAAACACCATCTGGTAGTATGTGTACTTTGTTCATATGGTATAAATCAGAAATATAAGAAAATGCTTACTCATTTACAAAAGAAAAATTGTAGCACAACTGCTGAAAAATGTATAGTGCAAGACCTAAGTAGTATAAAGTAAGTCAAATGTAAAATAAATCCACTTCTTTTTTGTTTCTTTGTTTTTTTCATAGCTCCTCTTGATTCAGTCAAGTTGATTATGGAGAGAAAGGGAAACTGTCAGGGACAGACTATGGAAAGTACTGTGGCAGATGAGGGTTGGGAGAATAAGCCCAGTTAAGGGTGTCCAACCCATAACCCAGGGGCCTTATGTAAATTATGTAGAATATGTGCAGCAGATCTCATAAAAAGTCTGCACATTTGTTTTTTGCCTATCAACTTTCATTAGGGTTTTTGTATTTAATGTGTGGCCCAAGACAACTCTTCTTCTTCCATTGTGGTGCAGAGAAGATGAAAGGTTGGACACTCCTAAAGGGATTCTGGTGCTAGAAAGCCTCAGCTCCAATTTCACTTCTGCCACAGACATGCCAAGTGACTCTGGCCAATTCTTTTAACTTCTTTGATCTGTAAAATGGGGATAATAATAGTTCTCACCTCAGGGATTAATGTGAGGATTAAATGAGTTGGTCACTACCAAGCATTTAGAAGCTGCCTCTTATTAAAATTGTTTGAAGTATAATTGCTATATAGGTTGATCATCTGTAATCCAAAGAATACAAACTCCAAAATCTGCAAATTCTGAAACATTTTTAGTGCCATGATGCCATAAATGGAAAATTTCAGATGACCTCATTCACATATGTGGTGGGTCTCACTCAACGGGCAGATCAAGTCTGTTTTGTGAGCAAAGTTATTTTTAAATTCTGTATAAAATTATCTTCAGGCTTATGTGTATAAGGTATGTATTAAACATAAATGAATTTCGTATTTAGACTTAGTTCTCCTCTTCGAGATATCCCACTATTCATTGTCGTATGCTACATAACAAAGTTTCTGTCAACTACAGAACTACAGATATATGATGGTGGTTCCATAGCAGTATAATACTGTATTTTTACTGTTCCTTTTCCAGGTGTAGATATGTTCAGACAAATACTTACCATCCTCTTCCAATTGCCTACAGTGTTGAGTATACAAACTGTACAGGTTTGCAGCCTAAGAATAGTAAGCTATACCACACAGCTGAGGTATGTAGTAAGCTATCCCACCTACATTCAAGTAAGTATGCTCTATGCGCACAACAACAAAAGCGTCTGGTGATGCATTTGTTGAAATGTATTCTCATCTTTAAGTGACACACAACTGTATATGCAAATATCCCAGATCCAAAAAAAAAAAAATCTGAAGTTCTACATGTGTTTGGTCCCAAACATTTAGGCTAAGGGATATTCAACCTGCATTTTGTATTTCTAAAATTAGTCTCGGAAAATATTATACAGAATGCATTAATTGTTGAAGGAAGAAAATGGTAGAGCACGAGAGAGAGATTGAGAGAGAAGGAGACGCAGTTTGGCAGAAGGCCAGGTTCCCATTTGTAGCTTATTTCTGTAACATTTCCATAAACTTCCCTTGAGTACAATGAAAAACTGTGTAAAGTGATACTGCTGGCTTTGAATGAACCCACAGCACAAGGGAATTCTCACAGTCAAATTGAAGAGGCTGGCTAAGAATGTTCAGCTACTTTTCCCGTGCAAGAATGAATACAGGCAAATGTGGGCATATCATTTTTAGCATATTTTTAAATTGCTCTCAGACATTAAGCAATTTTGCTCAGCATTCGCCAGGGGAATGGCAAGCTTGGCTGTGCTTTACATTTTATTAAGCTCATGAAAGCCTGGTATTTGAGGAGGCGCAGCCTTTATTCTATCTCTTTGGAGCCAGAGATAGAGCTGACTAAAAGTGCTCCTTGATAAATAAGAAAATGTTTGTGGGGTGGGCGCTTTAAAGGCACAACTAGGTGTCCAACAGAAAAATGAGGGAAGAAAAAGTCATCTATTCGTAGTCATCTGTAGGCTTAATAATTAAAACTACAATTCTGAATTTGGGCTGCTATGACATTTTAGACAGCATTTGAAGCAAGGGTATAGAAAGCAAATGGGGAAAAAATGAATGTCTTCAGTGTAGAGAATCATGTAGAAACAGTGAAAAAAATTCTATTGTGTATACTTAAATGTATAATATTGTATAACTTTACATAAAAGCACAACTTAGAGCTGTCATTTAATTTTTAATATCATGGACAGTTTGGGGGGACAGTTGTCCTCTTGAGTTTTTCCATTCCATGTAAGAGTGTGAAAAGTGTGGACTTTAGTGAGATAGAAAATGGGGTGTTTATGGGGAGAAAACAGGGTCACCCATCAAACTGAAATGCAATTGGTGATTATGACACTAGGGTTTCCTAGTTTTGCACACACACATACACAACCCTGGACACTCCTTTGCACTACTGAGCATTCATTTTAGGGTGGTAAAATTCCCAACAAAATTTTCTCCAGGCATAGAAATGTAAGTAATAAATCAGGAACCTCTTGGGTCCTCGCATGCTATCTTCTTTGGAATTTTGCTTGTCATACTTTGCTTTTGAGATGGAAAACCCTCCTTGTGAAACTTCTGGTAAGAGGATTTGTACAATTAAAAAAAAAAATTCTTCCAAATATGCCAATAAAATAAAACTTTTACCAACTGTATGCAATTTGTAAGAATATAACACTTTCATTTTTTAAAGTACCATTCCAATATTCTGGTAAGTTTGCAATTAAAGTTGAACTAAATGCAGTTGAATATCAGGAGATAATTAAAATAAATCTTATCTCTTCATGTTGTCAAATATAAGAAGACCATTACTGGGTATTACTTTGTTAGTCATTAGTTAATGAGTCTGTACAGCCTAAAACATAAAACCCCTTTGCTAATTTAATCCAGTTCTCCTTTCAATAATTATGTCTAATTAGTTAAATATGCATGGAAAATCCAAATCTTAGTTGACAAAATTGACCCTGTTTAGAGTTAGCTCTACTCTCTTATGAACACTGAATTTAAACTGGGTCTCTAGAGCCATCTTTTTAATAATTTAAACAATGGTTTTGTGGCCCTTGGACCAGCAAAAGACTATGTTGGAAATGCAGGATTCTGGACTCTTCCCCTAATTTCCTGTATGGGCATCTTTGTTTAGCAAGTTCTCTGCTGAAGTTTAAGAGCCGCTGTATGTGACTAGTGCCTAGAAGGGAGCCTGACTCATAATAGATGCTCAATCAAGTACTAATCACCTAGATAACTATGTCAATAAATGATTTCACAGGGAAACAGTCACTGAGGGAACTTGGGACAAGAAATTAAGAGCAACACACTTCAATAAAAATCCTCACCAGTGAAGAAAACTTGGTCTTCTAACCTGAAGTCACTTCTGTAGGGGAATGTTAATTCCCAAAGAAAAGGACAGGCATTTAAAGTAGTCTTAGCATGAAGGAAGCAAAATTTCTTTCATAGAATCCGAGACTGAAAATTATTTTCTAATGAGTGTGGCAGAAGGGAAAGAACTCTAGATTGACTTTAACAATAATGTTTAGAGTTTTCCGATCTGATGATCAGTGTAATAAATGAATATTACTAGATTGTATTGGCTTGTAATTTGAAATGAGTGCCCCAGATCTCCTTGGGAACACACTTTGAACAGCCTTTCCTCTGGGGTGAACCTGCATGCACCGATGCAGGCCTTGTCTTTCAAAGCCTGCCCCCCTATTTTGGCATGTAGCCAAACTAAGGGTAAAGTCTACTGTGGAACAGAACATAAGCCAACTGGTCCCATGGGAATCAGACCCCAGGCCCAGGCCTCATGAACACAGGGCTCCGGCTAGACTCGTTCTCTGACTACAGTAAGTACCAAAAGAGGATTTACTCTACTGAGTGGAGTAAAGAGACATGATCAGTGTGTGAAATGGAAGATGTAGACCAGTACAGACAACTAAACACTTTTGCAGATTATCATTATCTTTGAAGACAGTAGAAAGCCCCAAGAAAACATAATAAGGCTGAGTGCCTGTAGCTCAAGTGGCTAAGGCACCAGCCATATACACCAGAGCTGACAGGTTCAAATCCAGCCTGGGCCTGCCAAAACAACAATGACAACCACAGCCAAAAAATAGCCAGGCATTGTGGCGGGTGCCTGTAGTCCCAGCTACTTGGGAGGCTGAGGCAAGAGAACCACTTAAGCCCAGGAGTTGGAGGTTGCTGTGAGCTGTGATGCCCATGGCACTCTACCCAGGGTGATGATTTGAGGCTCTGCCTCAAAAATAAAATAAAAAATAAAAAATAAAGAAACATAATAAATTCACCAAGCTTCCTAATATGGCATGATGAAATGCTTGTGGTTAAAAGCATGTACTGATTCTGTAACAACCAAGATGACTGCAAAAAAGTCTGTTTTTGTGTGATGCTATGTTGATTTTCATATTTTTTCCTTTCAAAATAATTATTTGACCCTATAGTAATTCCCTTGCTTAAAAATAGAGGTTGTTGTGAGAATCAGATAAACAATTATATTTTTATGCTATGACATCTCTTAAGCTGGTCAGCCAAAAGTTGTTAAAATATTCACAGAGAAGAAGGTTTCTCTTGTAGATATTAAGCAAAGTAAAAATAAAACAAAACACACATAACATACATTCTAGATGTCATCAATGTATAGCTGCTAAATGAAATGAAAATGAAAGAAATATTTTAGACAAATTAAGTTTATACCTTAATTGAGCAAAGAATAATTTATGAATCAGGCACCATTCAGAATCTGAGGAGGTTCAGGGACATCCACCCAGGAACATGAGCAGCCAGGATTTATAGAAAGAATAAGGAAATGGCATATAGAAACAGCTCTAATTGGTTACAGCCAGGCCTTTACCTTATTTGGGCTTAGTGTGACAAAAATTTGCCTTGTATGAACGTGGCCACATCAATTGGCAGCCTGTGATTGGCCAAGACTCAGCTATTTGTTATAAATATATATTCTTAAGTTAGATTGCAATGTGTTTACCTGCTAAGAGAGGTTGCAGTTGGCTGTGTGTAAATTCAAAGTATGGAGGCAACTTTAGACTGAAGTTAATTTAAAAATAGAAGTAGTTAAATTTGAATTAATTTTGACTCCTTTCATGTCATTACTACCACTACTTTTCTTTTATACATTTTAAAAATATTTTCAAGGATTTTCACATGTAGAAAAATTTTAATCTCCGTGACATCTCTTAATTGGACAGCCATTACGAGTCTAAACTCACTGATGTACAAAATACAAAATAAAAAGTAGAAGTTTCATCATTACAGGATAATTATATAGAATTCAATTTCCTTAACTGTAGTGCTAGACATATCTTTTAATTTTTTTCATAATTACAGGGTGTTTACTTAAAAATAAATGTGATACTAACATTCAGTTTTATTACAGTAAAAATAATATAAAAAATTACCCATCAATACAAAATGTACTTTACCAATGCAAAATCTGTATTATAATATTCATGTCCATGAGTAGTAACAAACATACATTTAGGAAATCATTTATGATCTTGGACTCCCAGCCTCCAGAATTAGAAGAATCACATTTCTGTTCTTCTGTAATGACCTCGTCTTGAGTATTTTGTTACAGAAGCACAAATGGTTGAAGACAGCAACACTCACTACATTTATTCAGCATTGTCATGTGCTGGGCCTCTCTTAGCTCTTTTTCTGTATCATTTCAGTGAATGCTCACAACATCTCTATACAGTAGGAACTATTATTTTCCCATTTTTATAAAAAAGGAAACTAGATTAGCAAGAAAAATGACACATACAAAGCTCCTCAGAGGTTAGGCAGTACACCCTAGAACAATGCTTGAACCTGGTCTTCCCACTTGCAAAGCCTCTGTCCCATCCCCTTTGCCCCTGTCCCATCTTCTTTGTGTTATTTCATGTCCACCGAGATATTAAATTCTTTCTGTAAACAGTAAGAGCACACCTTACAGTTCTAGAGGTGAGGTGGTTTTAGGTTTATTTATATCCATTCTGCATTGGTGAGAAAAGAATTAACCACATGGGAGACATTTTTCCAGGTCCAAAGCAAATTACATTAATTATAAAAGAGAATAATCCATATCAGGTGTCCACATGGTCCTTGTTCAGAATGTGCTGTATACTAGGCCTATGTCAGGTACATAAAAAACTATAAGAAAGAATCAGATACCCGCTGACATTTTGTCTAATGTGGCAAATGTATATGTTAATCAGCAAAGCAGTAAATGCTATGATTTTAAAATGTAAAACAAAGGGCTGTAGAAACACAGTAGAAAAGGTGGTTAATTTGCTTGGGGCATCCTGAATTCTTTAGAGAAGATAAAACTTGAACTGTGTATTTAAGGATAAAGAGGAATTTCCAGGGCAGGTAACAAAGGGGCCATAGTTTGAGAGAATGACTTGCATAAGATCTGAAGGTACAGCAAATCAAGAGGGCTATAAGTATCTTAGTCCCAGAAGGATAAAACCTGATTCCAACTTTACAGATAATTCACAGAAAATTTATCTGAATATTTAGGCATCATTAATTTGGAAAGAAGAAAGGCTATATTTTGATTTGAGGGGTAAGTTTTGTTGGTGAAGGAGGATTGATACTTATATAAGGGATGGGAATGTTTAGGGTTTCTGAAAGGAGATGGGGCTATTGGGCAGACACTCTTCACTTGTTTTGCACTCTTCACTTTCTTGGAAAGGGATGGAGAATGCCTAAAAGCATGGAACCCTCCCCTTTTCTATCCTTGTGAGGCAATTCTCAGGGGTTGCCATGATATTTGTAAACTGTCATGGCCATGGTGAGTGTGATTTTTACTATGTTAATGAGGGCAGGTCATTTAGGGACACTGTCACCCTAACTGTGCACATGCTCTAAAGACCTTCTTTTGTGGCCTTTATTATATCTCCAGAGAGATGGGAGGAGCTGGTGCCAATTCCTGAGATATAACAATGGGATTAATTTGATCCTTGTAAATCTTTCTTTTTTTTATTTATATACCAAGGAGTTCCCCTGTTTGTGTAAACTTTAAATTTCAGTCCAAACCTGTCCCCATAAAAGATATCTAAGGAGGGGATAGTATCTCTGTTCATTTTGTGCTGCTATAGCAATATACCACAGACTGGGTAATTTATAAAGAAGAAGAATTTATTCTCACACAGTTCTAGGGGCTGGGAAGTCCAAAATCAAGGCCCTGGCTGGTTAAGGTCCTTATGACTTGCCTGCTTCCAAGATAGAGCCTGGTATGCCACCTCCCCTGGAGGAGGTGAATGTTGTGTGCTCCCATTCTTAGGTAATAATAAGGAGGAAGGGGAGCAAATACTTTGTTGGGGGGTGTCCATTGAGAAACAGATGGCACTAGGAGATTCTTTGTCTACTAGGAAGAGCAAATTATCTTGAAGGGGCTTCTAAGAAAGGATAGTTGACATGTCAAGGGGGTCCCCAAGGACTAGCCAATCAGAAAGAAGAAGAAAAACCACAGAGTGGAGATATGACCAAGGCCACAAAAGAAGGTCTTTAGAGCATGTGCATGGTTGGGGTGACAGGGTCCCTAAATAACCTACCCTCATTAACATAGTAAAGAGTCACACTCACCATGCCCATGACAGTTTACAAATATCATGGCAACCCCTGAGAATTGCCTCACAAGGATAGAAAAGAAGAGGGTCCCCAATTCTAAGAGTTCTCCATCCCTTTCCAAGAAAAGCCATGAATATTCCACCCCCATGTAACATAAAATTAGAGGATCAGTAGAAAAGGAGAAATCTTGTTAAGCTCAGAGTCTTCTCCACTCAAGAGGGCTAACCCATTCCTTCTCTGGAATGTACCACGCCTTAATGAACTTTGGCACTTTGCCTGCTTGCACCTGTTTGCTCTGCTCATTTATTCTGTTGACTTGGTACCAGTAATCATTTTTTGGTACTGAGAATCAAGACCCTGAGAACATGGGGATCTGACCTCTAGTCCCCCAGACCTGACACCATGGCAAGGAGAGCTAGAGGAGAGGGAGAAGTCACTCTTGCAAGCCATCTTTATAGCAGCATTAATCCATTCATGAGGGAGGAACCCTTATGATTTAAATATCTTCTATTAGGGCCCTATCCAGTGCTCTGGTAGTGTGGGTTATGTTTGGGGATTAGATGAGTTTTTGAGGAGATAAAACATGAAACTACAGAAAAGAGAATGAATTTAGTGTACCTGAGTAAGGTGGGGTCTTGCTCAATTCCTTTTCCCCACATGACTACATAAATACTCAATTTCCTTATGTAAAAGTGATATTAATGTCATAATAGTAATAACAGCAACATCTATAGGATTCTGGCAACATTTGGGCTCAAACTGTCCCGCACCATTGCATTTGGTTCCCTTAGTAAACCCATAATGTGGTACCAGATTTACCTCCCATTATCTGGGACTCTGAATCACTGAGAGGTTAAGAAACATGAACAGGTCATGCTGTTTTGTCAGGAGCAGGGCTGAGAGTCCAGCTCAAGCCTGGCAGAGCATCATATGGTCCAATTATCTTGAACATAGTAACAATGATTCAATATCATTAAATCAAACACTAAAGTTCTCTATGAATTTTGGACAATACCAAACTCGTATCACATAGTCATCACTTTCACACTTTTTTTTGCTCACTTAGCAAATAGCATTTAAATCATAGTTGAGAAAATTTTGAATTGCAATCATGTTTGAACAAAGAAAATTTAAATCAATGGATATGAACATTGGCTACAAGTGGACAATTTATGACTTCATATGGGATTCTGTAGTTTACAAACTGGAAGTAGCTCTGTACTTACTCAGAAACCCTTTCAGTATTTGAACAGAGGTATACATAAGACGCCAGGAACTTTAACCCTTTAATGTTAGCTGATCATGAGTGAAAATAGCCAGGGTGAATCTTGATAAAAGTCTGTTTCAGAGTTAGGATAGGATCCTTTGGAGGACGCAGTTAATTCTGTGGACATTTGGTTCTCCTGAATCAAATGAATCTTTTGCATTTGCTAACTCAAATACAGAATAGTAGTACAAGGTTCTTAAATATTCATCACCAGGTTTCTAGAAACTAATTTACCTAAAATAACAACATTTTCAAGGATTCATGTATTTCTCAGAAGGTAAAAGTTAGAGATTGACTCTTTTTATGACTTTCATATTTCTGTTGTTTTAAAAGTTATTTTTCCATTTAAAATTTCTCATGAGTCTCTGATATTTTTCCACAGTAACCTGATAAAAATTTAGTAATATTCATCATGTAAACTCTCTTTGGGCAGAAGGTGCAATTACTGGATCAAAATTTTCATATTTTTGTTTATTTTTACTTGCATTTATTTTTTTGACTTTAAAAACTTAACAGCAGCAAAACAAAATATATCATGTAGGCTGAACTCTATGAACGTGCAAGAAAAGTTTTTCAGGAAAGGTCATTGTCTCCTTTAACTGCAAGGGCCTATTTCCCAGATTACAAAAAAAAATTTTTTTTTGAGACAGAGCCTCAAGCTGTCCCCCTGGGTAGAGTGCCATGGCATCACAGCTCACAGCAACCTCCAACTCCTGGGCTCAAGCGCGTCTCCTGCCTCAGCCTCCCAAGTAGCTGGGACCACAGGCGCCCGCCACAACGTCTGGCTATTTTTTGGTTGCAGCCATCATTGTTGTTTGGCGGGTCCGGGCTGGATTCAAACCTGCCACCTTAGGTGTATGTGGCTGGTGCCTTAGCTGCTTGAGCCCCAGGCACCGAGCCCCAGATTACCAAAAGTTTGAAGATTAGTTTGTCGAATAGCTTCAAAGAATATTTTCCATTCTGTTACTTTGCAAGACTACTTGAACTATAAGAAGCAGTGGGGTATTTATTTGGAAAATTGAGTCATAAAGTTCTGAACTGATCTTATCTGAGATTAAAATAGCACTCCAGGCTCAGTGCCTGTAGCTCAGCAGCTAGGGCATCAGCCACATACACCAGAGCTGGTGGGTTTGAATTCAGCCCGGGCCTACCAAACAATGACCACTGCAACTGAAAAATAGCTGGGCATGTGGCAGGCACCTGTAGTCCCAGCTACTTGGGAGGTTGAGGCAAAAGAATGGCTTAAGCCCAAGAGTTTGAGGTTGCTGTGAGTGTGACCCCATGGAACTCTACTGAGGGTGACATAATAAGACTCTGTAAATAAACAAATAAATAAAATAGCACTCTAGAGTAGCCTCTATGATAATATCTTTCAATATTAAAATCATACTTGAGTAGTCTGCTTATATGAACTAAAAAAACATATATACCAGATTAAGAAAATCAACTTTAGGTTATAAATTGCTGCATTCTCTAAAACAATGATCTTGGAGACCAACTCAATTTCTCCATTCACTGTGGTTTATAGATAAATTTCGGGTACCTGAGCTGGTAGTGGTATAGTCTTGAGTTGAATACCCAGCTATCCTGGCAAGGTATCTTGGAAGTTTACTTATCTCTGACTCCATTTTACCCTGTACTTTAATTGGATTATTTTTAGAAACTTCCTATACATATTACCAACATCAAAATATCTTGTCTTCTGGTAAACATTGCTTTTGTAACAAGAAGATCATGGATTTGATTCCTTGATTGTGTTTTCCTACTGAAAGATGTGGGCAAGCTTTAAAGGCAGAGAATGTACTTAATATCTATTTTGATGGGTTAAATAGAATCCTTTGTATTCTAACAAAAGGACATTCAACAACTCAGTTAATCTAGCATTTGTTATAGAGTCCTAAATGTACAAACTCTGCCAACTCTGAACATCATAAGTAAATAAAAGACTAAAGACATTCTAGCTCTTAAATAGTCTTAAGCCAAGAGTAATAACGCCAGCAGAAAAGAGCCAAATGCAAACATAATTATACATCCAGTGTTCCCTCTGTTTTGGGTTTGGAACAAAACGACTGCGTTAATCCACTGAAGAAATCTTATAGTTCTAAGTCCATCTACACCATCATTTACAGTTTCTGTTCTATGACAGCCTCCCGTTTTCAGCTGAGCTGGTAGAGAGACGTGAGTTTCCTAACAACTTAATTTTTAGGCTATATTTATCATCTACCAATCAGAGACTGACAGCACTGACAGGAATTTCTTCACCTATCTGCAATTTTATTCACATTCTTTAAGAACAGCTCTGCTGCATTTTAAAAATCTCAGCAACGGGGGACATACGCATCTATCTACCATCTATGTGTTTCTTTCTGTCCATCTAACATCTACATAGCAGAGACAGTAATATTAGAAATCTAAAATGGATGAAAGGAGAAAACATATTCTTGTACTCTGAATTCATGTAAGGAAAATGTGTTATCCTCAACATTCATGAACATAGGAAGTCAATTTATACATTTTATTTACTTAAAGATTCATCTTCTTTAGGTGCAAGGCCACTCTACCTGGACTGAGAATTCTGTTCTTCCCTCTGAGGAGTAACTAAATTAACATCGCAACATTGCAGCGTTATTCAAGCAAAGAATGCTGGCACGCTGGCATATTTTTATTTCTTCTGCCTACTAAAACCCAAATAAAAATGGCAGTAAAGGAATTTTTCAAAAAAGTGTATTGCCCCATAAAGGCAATGAGAAGGTTTCAGCAGGCTAGCCATTTATACCCATTTTGGAGAAACAGAATTAGAGGAGAGATGTGTGCATCAGCAAACCAGGAAAAATCATAAAAATCATAATTTGAGAGGCTGCAAACTTCATGTTATCAATAGATTTGAGTCCATTTGCTTCACAGAACCTTGGAGGGGTTATTGCTTTGGAGGTGCAGGCCCCGCCAAGGCAGCTATAAGCAAGGCAGGGATTGAAATCTGCCCTCAGGCAGGGACTAGCCCCAGCCCTGACTCTGATTGGGGCCTGCAACCTTGTTTTCCACAGGAACCAAGCTCAAGAGGCTCCAGACTTGGTAAGACCAGATACAGGGAAGAATAGATATGCGGAGGGGGGCTAAAAATAGAGAAAGTGAGAGGAAACTTCTTTCCTCACCCAGACTTAAAAATCCTCCCTGCCACCCACCATCATCCCCACCGAAACCTGAAAAATTCTACTCCAGAGGAACTGGATGGTTAAACAAACAAAAAAAACCCCCCTAACAAATAGTGCAACCTCAGCATAGATATTTGGGGTGTTCCTCCAGGAAAAGGCCAGGAGCTGTTTCATTGCCCTGTAGGAACCCCCATTCAACACCTCCTCTCTCACTCTGGACTGCTAACCACCCCCAAGTACCTAATTTGTAAATATGATGCATGAGACATTTACGAAAAGCCTCAAATTGAAAGGAGTAAAACCAAAACAAACTGAGATAAACATAGATGGAAGGAAGGAAGGAAGGAAGAATAGAAGGAAGGAAGCAGATTATAGCAGGAGCAGAAAAACAAACTTAAAAAATTAAATTACCATTTTAAGTTTTTTTGAGGAATTATCACAGTTTTCCAGTATAATTCATAATATTAATGCATAAAAGGAGAAAAATGATTTCAATAGATGTATAAAAAGTATCTGACAAAAGCAATATTCATTAATGAGTTCTAAAAATCAGAAAACTGGGACTAGAACTTCCCTAGTGTTAGAAGCTAAGAGAAGCACCTGCATTTAACATCATACCAAATGGTCAATGTCTGAACATTTTCCCTGTAAGACTGGAAATAGGCACTAAGTACTAAAAAGGGAGTCCTTTCTAGTGCAATAAAGCAAGATATAAAGTAAGATAACATAGATTGGAGAACAAGAAGCAAAACTGTCTCTATTCCCGGTAGACCTGACTCCTTACATAGAAAATCATAGAGAATCTGTGAAGCAACTACTAGAATTGATAAGTAAATTCAATTAAGTGGAAGGATAAAAATGTCAAATGTAATTCTAAATACTCTAGTGCTATAATTAGGCTGAAATGCCATTTTCACTACCCTTAGAAAACATGAAATATTTAGGAATAAATTTAACATATACAGGGCAAGATCTCTAAAATAAATAATATAAAATCTTGATGGTAGAAAATGCAGAATGCCTAAATAAAAAAATATACCATGTTCATGGGTTGAAAACTTCAATATTGTTAATATGTCAACTTTCCCCAAATATATTTATAGATTTGAAGCAATCCCAAAGTCTCACTATTTCTTTGCTAGAAACTGATGAGCTGATTTTAAAATTTATTTAAAAAAACAAAAGACTTAGCATAGCTGAAGGAATCTTAAAAATTAAAACAAGCTTGGAATATATAAAATATATGACTTTTAAGATGTACTATAGGCTGGGTGCACTGGTTCACTCCTGTAATCCTACCACCTTTGGAGGTTGAGGCCTTGGATTGCTTGAGCTCAGGAGTTTGAGACCAGTCTGAGCAAGAGTGAGACCCTGTCTGTACTAAAAATAGAAAAACCAGGCTGACATACTGGTGGGCACCTGTAGTCTCAGATATTTGGGAGGCTGAGGCAAGAGGATCATTTGAGCCCAAGAATTTGAGGTTGCTGTGAGCTATGCAGGCACTCAACCCAGGACGACAAGTGAGACTCTGTCTTTAAAAAAAAAAAATGTACTCTAAAGATATAGTAATCAGACAGTGTAGTGCTAGAGTAAAGATTATCAAATAGTTCAGATGGAGCAGAATATGTAGTATAGGATTAGCGGATTGCCAGCAAAGTCATCAGAACAGTTCTGTAATGAAATTGCCTTTCACAAATGGTACTAGAACAACTGGATATACCTATGGGGAAGACATGAGCACAGCTTGACCTGCACCATCAATAAAACTCACTTAACGTAGATTGTAGACTAGAACCTAAAAACTAAAATTATAAAGCTTCTAGAAGGAAATATAAAGGAATATCTTCATGACTTTATTGTTGGCAAGTATCATGTGGATCACAAAAAGTAGTCTACAAAAGGAGAAAAATTGATAAATTAGACTATATCAGATTACAAACTTCTCATGAAAAGACATCATTAAGAAAAAGAGAAGGCTAGCCAGAAGAATAAAGTTGACAAAGAAGTCCTTACAAGCAGAATAAATAAAAACTTTGATAGTTCACTAAAAAGGCAGGTAATAAACAGGAGAAAAGACTGAAACAGGGATTTTACAAAAGAAAAGATCTGAATATTCAATAAGCACATGAGAAATTGCTCAGCTTCGTTAGTAATTAAGGGAATTCAAATTAAAACCACAGTAAGTTCCCACTACACATCAATTAGAATACCTGAGATTAAAAAAAAAAAAAGGACAACACCAAATGTAGGCAAGAATGTGTTGCTTGTAGTTGTGTAAAATGTCACAACGACTAAGGAAAATGGTTTTGTAGTTTGTCATGTAGTTAGGCATAACCCTACACGATGACCCAGCAAATTCTTCTTCTATATGTTTGCCCTAGAGAAATGAAAGTATATGCGGTATAAAAGAACTTGTAAAGAATATTCACAGCCTCATTACTCAGAATGGTCCCAAAGTGAAAACAGCCCACACGTTCATTAATTGCAGTACCTGGTGAAATACTATACAGCAAAAATAAGAGAATAAACCCTACCGGTATAGCCAATAACCCAAATTAAGTCTACAAGGTATTATGCTGAGACTAAAAAGCAGATATACGAGGCAATATTAACATGAAGTTTTAGAAGAGGCAAAATTAATCATGACACAATAAACCACAGCAGTCATTTACTCAGCGAGATAGTGGGTTAGAATTGACTGGGAATGGGTGGAGGGAGGGGGATTGGAGGGATCACTTCTGAGGTTTATCTTATAAGGGTACAAGTGAATCTTTCTAAGAGTAGAATGTGAACGTTTTAAAATAATAACTAAGAAAATGACACGAAAATGACACTATGTTAACCAGTTTGATGGAAGTGTTTCGGATTGTGTGTGTACCCCAGAAGTGCATTAATGTACATAGTTACCATTCAATTAAAAAAAAAAAAAAGAATTGACTGGGAAGGGCATGAGGGAAACTTCTGGGGTGAGGGGAGTGTTCTGTCTTCTAATACAGGTATTGACTACTTGTTAGGTTTTCTAAGAATGGCCACAGAAATCGTTCCAGTATCACATGCTTCTTCAGAACTTTGCTACCACCATCAAGAGCCAAATTGGAGAAATCTTATTTTCATTAAATCTGAATGAGCTTTTTAAGGCTGGATACCAAAAGCAGTCAAGGTTGCTGATGGCTACGTCTTCCTTGAGACGCTTCTTTTGGGCTCTGTCCACTGTGCTGTGAGGAGGCCCATGTGGGCACATTTCAACAAGCAGCATCAACCACCACACTGGTGAGTAAGCAGCCTAGAAATGATTCTGGGCCCTCATCTATCAATCTACCAGGTGAGGCCTCAGACACCAAAGATCAGAAATAGACCATACATTCTATGTCTCGTCTGAATTCCTCACCCTCCAAATCTGTGAGTTGATTATCTGCGCCATTGAGTTTTGGGGTAATTTTTCACCTAGCATAGTAACTTTAACAGTCCTACACCATAATAAATAAATCATGTCTCTTTCCTGCTGCATTTAAAAATGTATGTCTTGACTGTGCCAAGTTATCTATTTGACTTATGCATATTTTGGCATATTTTTGCAATATTCCTCTAAAATGATATTTGTGTCAGTGAAACAGCATTGTCTATACATGGGTTTATTCTCTTCGATGCAAATTGTAAGACTAATACACTTTGATTCTGTAAAACGCCAGAAGAGTTTGTTAATTTTCTGACATTTTAACTTAGGTGGTGGATACTTAGGGATTTATTCCTTGTAAACTTGGATCACATCCCACAAGCGTTTTTTTACTGACCGTATTACAAAGGAACCTGGATGCACTGACTTTAAATACAGCCAGGGCAGTGTGAAATGACTTATTCACTTAATGTGGCTTGGAAAAAAATGGGCTATGGAAGTTTATGATTTAGACATTCATTCTAATAGTTAAAGTATATCAAGCAAGGGCAATGTCTCCTAACGAAGCTATCACGGAGGAATAGCATTCTGTAAAGTTTGAAGGCTGTTTACATTTACAGGGCAGTGCAGTGCGAGAAAGATAGACCACATTTAGAGATTTATATATTTGGTTTTTCCATTTGAGAAGAAGCGATGAACAGGTATTTTCTAAATTCTAGCTTTGCGGCCAATATTTTTTATTTTAAAACGTTTCTTCAAACATGAAGTATGAACAGGTATTTTCTAAATTCTGCTTTGCCGCCAATACTTTTTATTTTAAAATTTTTCTATAAAAATGCCAAAAGTGAAGTATGAACAGGTATTTTCTAAATTCTGCTTTGCCTCCAATATTTTTTATTTGAAAACTTCTCTATAAAAATGCCAAAAATGAACTATGACTTTGTATTATTATACATAGTTATTTCTTCTGAAGTGATTTAAGCCCTTAGACAGGGAACAGTCCCTTTTGAAACTTTAACCAGAAAATAAAATCTTGAGGTTTTCTCATAGTTAATATTGAATCACCAAAACGTAAAGTAGAAATTCTGTGACACTGATACAGTCTCCACATAATCTCGGCAATAATCAGGCTACCTCCAGGCTTACTTGTGATCCAAATAATTTTAATCGTAAGTTGGAAAAACAGAGAGCAAAAATGTGCCCTACTCTACAAGTGATAGATTAGTTTGATTCTGAAGGCCTGGGATCAAATAAAGCTTGACTTTGGATGTGAATCCGGTCACGCCAACCCTGCTGACACAGCAAACAGAAAGAATAGAGGGAAAATTTCAGGGTTCCCTTAGGCCACAAAAAATGTTCCAGCAGAAATCAGCAATGCAATCTGACATTAGAATGCATGAAGAACACAGATTACTCTCCGGTCACTGGAAGGAAATTCTGTTTTCCCAGGAATCCAAGTTTAATGAAATAAACAACATACTCACTTTCTAAAAACTGCAATGACAACAGCAGTCAACAATTTCTAATCAGGGAGCTGATATTTGTTGTCTTGGGTTTTGCATTTTCGTCACTTCTAAATTTTTGTTGTTGTTTGCTTTCCCCTCATAGCTGCCTTTACAAAGGGTTTAGGTACTGATCCAGGCACATACGTGCTGCAACCAAATGAAAGATTAGTTTACTTGGAGTCCAATGTTCCTGGGGGGAGGGGGTCCTTCTGCTAACAAGTAATTTGTTGGTGAAGATAAGAGAAAAGCATTGACATTGATGTAACATCCACAGTGACTCTGCCAGGTGATGCTCTGACATGTGTGTATTTGTAGGTATAATCTAACACACACAAAAACATGTGCAGTTGTAAAATCCATGTCAGAGAAGCCGAGGCAACACAGCAAGTGGCAAAGCAGGGCACCTATCCTACCTGCCTGCACTCTGACTTGGTGTAAACACTCAGGCATACACATCCCGTGAAAGTGAGGACATAAATAAGTGGATGGATTGAGGAATGAATTCTTGCATGAACATAATATGAAATGCAAATTGTTAAAAGCTAAGGAGTCATCCCAACCTGAAGGAGTTTATGATGGATTAGGACATATGAAAAATACCCACACATTCAGTGAGACAAGGTATGATAAAGTGTCTTAAAATTGAAGATCTGAGGCTCGGTGCCTATAGCTCAACTGGCTAAGGCGCCAGCCACGTACACCTAAGGTGGCAGGTTTGAATCCCCAGCCCGGACCCGCCAAACAACAATGACGGCTGCAACCAAAAAATAGCCGGGTGTTGGGGCGGGCGCCTGTGGTCCCAGCTACTTGGGAGGCGGAGGCAAGAGACTCGCTTGAGCCCAGGAGTTGGAGGTTGCTGTGAGCTGTGATGCCATGGCACTCTACCCAGGGGGACAGCTTGAGGCTCTGTCTCAAAAAAAAAAGAAAAGAAAAGAAATCCTTGTTTTGTTTGTGTTTTTGTTGATGATTATTTATCATCTAGGTTTTGCTTAGTACTTATCAGACACATTGCCTGTGTCTACCATTACGTTCAGCATTCTTTCCTCAGTGAATTTGTAAATAAAATGGAACATTAGTTAGCACATTATTTTTTCCTTGGTGTGATGATACCAATTGGTTTCATTTTCAACTTCATAATTCGCACTAAAACGTAACAAGCAAGCAGAGGATCCAGAGGCTGGCCACAACCACACATTCTTATGTTGGTGGTTATCAGTATGAGTTTATCAGTAAGATAATTAGAAGCAGTGTGAAAATTTTCATTTCACTTCTGGTCTTTCTAAGTCTGAAAACAAGCTTTCATTTATTCTGATTTTTGTCTTTATCAGTCCTCCTTCCAACATGATGCTTCCTTTTTCATCTTTTGGGGAGGTTTTGAGACAGAGTTTCTCTCTGTTGCCCAGGCTAGAGTGCGGTGGCCTCAGTCCAGCTCACGGCAAACTCAGACTCTTGGCTTCAAACAATCTTCCTGCCTCAGCTTCCTGAGTAACTGGGACTACAGGCATGTGCCACCATGCCTGGCTAATTTTCCTCTTTATTTTATTTTATTTTTTAGTAGAGATGGGGTCTTTGGCTTGCTCTTGCTCAGGCTGGTCTCCAACTCGTGACCTCAAGCTATCCGTCTGCCTTGGCCTCCCAAAATGCTAGGATTACAGGCCAGTGTGAACCACCATGCTCAGTGTCCCAACATGATTCTTCTTAATATAGATAACAGAAATATTAGGAAGAACAGGCCATACCACCTAAAGCAGTGGTTCTCAACCTTCCTATGCTGCAATGTATTTTTGTTGTTAAAAAGGGGTCATCACCCACAGGTTGAGAACCGCTGGCCTAAAGCGTGGTCTAGTCTTGCAGTCCCCAGCCCCAGGGCTATGACTGGTACTGGCCCATGGCCTGTTAGGAAGCAGGCCGTATAGCAGAAGATGAGCAGCAGGTGAGCAAGTGAAGATTCCTCTGTATTGACAGCCTCTCCCCATCACTCACCTCACCACCTGAGCTTCTGTTAAACATTACCAGAAGCTCAGCACCAAGTTCCTTTGGATGAGATTTGCCTGGAGTTTTGTATTTTCTGTTTTTACAGGTTGCTACCAGTGGTGAATCCTACGTCCCTGATTTCTTTCGACTGGAACAGCTACAGCAGGAATTTAACTTTGTTTCAGATGAAGAATTGAATAGATCCAAACGGTTCAGACTTCTTTGTCTTAGAAGCCAACAGGTGCCAGAATTCCGAAATTATAAGCAAGTTCCAGTGTATGACCGAGAAATTTTGGAAAAGGTATTCCAGGTGAGAAACTGCCTCGGAGGGGTTAATAAAATAATAAAATATTTGCTGTGCCATCAGTTATGTTTTTATATGTGTATTCGCTGTTGCTATGTTCTCAGCAGCAAGATCGGTTTCTCTTCTGTAGCACTTTCTGTGTGTGGGAGACGAGGGCTTGATGTGTTCCCCAGGCTGGTCTCAAACTCCCGGGATCAGATGATCCTCCCACCTCAGCCTCCTGGGTTGCTGAGATGACAGACAAGCACGATTGTGTGCAACTGGCATGTTTATGTAAAACCTTTCCATTATTTCTTCTTTTTTTTATAATTAAGTCATATACACATAGATCATGAATACATTTATGCATATGTGGGGTACAATGTGTTGATTTTTTAATACAATCTGATGTGGTTACATCAAACCAATCAACAGAGCTTTTGCCTCATTTACTTGATTATTGTGTTAAGACAATTATTGTGTTCTGCATTTGGCAGATTTGACTTGTACCCTTGCCATATGCTCCATAGGTGTGGTCCCGTCTTTTATCCTCCATCAAACCTCTCCCCTCCCCACCCTTCCTACTCCATTTCTCTCCTTCATCCTGGGCTATACTTGTGTTCTATCTTTCATAAGAAAGTGTGAGTAAATATAAGTTGGTTTCATGGAAGTACTGAGTACATTGGATACTTTTTCCTCCGTTCTTGAGACATTTTACTCAGGATAATATGTTCCAGGTCCCTCCATGTAAACATAAAAGAGGTAAAGTCTCCATCTTTTTTAAGGCTGCGTAGTATTCCATGGTATACACATACCACAATTTATTAATCCATTCATGGGTCAGTGGGCACTTGGGCTTCTTCCATGACTTGGCTATTACGAATTGAGCTGCAGTGAATAATCTGGTGCAAAGATATTTTTTGCAAAGTGATTTTTGGTCTTTTGGATATACTTCTAGTAGAGGAATTGCAGGATCCAATAGCAGGTCAATTTTTAGATCCCTGAGTGTTCTCTGAACTTCTTAAATTCAACTTTTAAATAATCTCTTTGCCACAGCATAATAACATGTAAACTACCAATTACCAGGATTCTGAGTCAGTTGGTTAAACCACCTACAATTAGAATTGCAGGGTTGAAATGAAAATATCCTAAGGGTTAATATGGCCAATTATTCCTACTTTGATCAGCAATTCAATCCCATTTTTATGCAGTAAATATTTGCTAAGCACCATGTAGATGGCGGTAAAATGCTCAGGGGAAACTGGAGAGATAGGATTTGAACAGCCTTGAGGTGGGTAGGGAGGAAGGAAGTGAAGGAACCAGGCTGGGCAGCCATCCTCATCCAGGGCAGCAGCAGGGGTGAGGACTCAGAGGAGGGCAGGTGGACAGGGCAGGTGTGAAGTGGAAGAGCCTTTGAGGAGGCGGGTGGGGATGGGGCAGGCCCGGGGGAGCCAGACAGACCAGCCTGTGTCGATGAGGTATGGGGAGCCATCAGAAATGAGCATGCGTGCCACTCGGATTTTTCATGCAGACACTACCCGTGTGAGCTTGGATTTGTGATCACAGAGATTAAAACCCAATTTGGAACTACTTCAGACCCCAAGAGGAGTTTATTGATTTTTGGATGATGAAATCTCCAAATAGGGTTAAATATCTCAGAACCTGTGGATGGCAGCAGTGCCCCTGTGCTCCGCGTGCTGCTGGGCCTTAGTCCCTGTGGTGGCTTCACTCTCCTCCTTTGCAGAGGCCACATGGTCCCAGCGTCATCCAGGGTCAGCTAGCAGGGTTGTCTCAAACTCAGAGATCTTGGGAAAAAGCTCTTGTCACCACACCTGGGTTAGGTGCCACTGCAGGACACTCAGCTGTAACCAGAGAGTGGCATAAAGGGGAACCGGGCAGCTCCCTGGGCGCACATGTAGTTTTATTGACAGAGGAAGGGTGAGGCCGGAGACAAGAAAGCCAAGACTACCTTCCCCTCCTCCAGGTGGGTGGCAGGTCAGCTGCAGCCACATGTTGCGTGATAATGTTGTAACTGGAGCTTCATGATTTCTGTAATTGCTTTACTTAAAATAGAAAAGGCAAAACTTAAGCGGGGTTTGGCTAAGTTGTCTGGATGAGTTTAGCTTTCTTTTTCTTAAGAGAGTCTCAGCCTAGAGTGCCATGGCACTAGCCTAACTCACTGCAACCTCTAACTCTAGGTTCCAGTGATTCTCCTGTCTCAGCCTCTCGAGTAGTTGGGACTACAGGCCCATAACGCCCAGCTAGTTTTCCTGTTTTCACTAGAGATGGGGTCTCACTCCTAACACAGGTTGGCCTTGAACTACTGAGCTCAAGGGATCCTCCTAGCCTGGCATCCCAGAGTTCTCAGATTACAGGTGTGAGCCACTGTGCCTGGCTTCTGAATTTAGTTTCTTGTACTACGGCAACTTATTTCTCCCTCCATGGACATTTTCACTTGTAACTACTGTGCAGAATTCTCTTCTGTTACTAAAGGCAGCTCAGTTGATTGACTGATAGTACTGCACCAAAAATCAATTCGGAATCAAAAGTTAGGAAGAAGGTGGCAGAAAGGTTTAGAACCACAGTTAAGAATTTAAGTCACAATTGATAATTATCTAATCTTAAGACGAGCATAAAATTATTAACTCCTTTTAATTTTAGGACTATGAGAAACGGTTACGAGACAGAAATATAATTGAAACCAAGGAGCACACAGACACCCACAGGGCCATCGTGGCCAAATACCTCCAGCAGGTAAGAAAACTCATTTAAAACTGTCGTCACAGAAGGAAATGAGGCCGCATGGTAAGGTGGGCAGTTTTCTACCTGATGAGTATTCCTGTGAGTTTAGGTGAGCCACTTATGCTTTCTAGACTTAACTTTCTCATAAATGCGAGTGCATAATTGACAACTACCTTCACCTTTTTATATGAAACCACTGAGATATATCCAAGTTTATTATCGGGGGTTATCTTAAATGAGGTATAATTACAAGCAACTCAATTTCTCAGTCACGTTTTTTCCTAACATTTGAATGTTTCATTTGACTTTTATATTATATTGCAACATGTACCTTTGTAATCAGAAAAAAACACTGAAGTTTTTAAACCACACACTAACTGCCCTTATGCACTGCATATCAGTCTGTCCTTTTTCCTTCTTTTCTTCTTTTATTTACCTCCTTCCTTATGTCAATGAACTTAATCTTGTAAGAAATGGGACAGTGACTATAATGCATTTTTTTCCCCATCCAGTTTATCTATCTTCTGGCAGACATATAAAAAAATATGATTTGTGACATGTAAGGGGCCCTCTATTTAAATTAGAAAGTGAATCATTCTGAAGAGGGGAAGGCCTTAATCATTAGTTCTTAATTGTGTGTATTTTGACACTGGTCCTATTTTTTGTAACTGCTAATTTATTAATTCAGCAAAATCTTACTACTTTATGTGCCAGGAACTTTTCCAGATCCAACAACAAGAACAACTGGAGCCTTTAGGGAGATTTTGGTAAAAAAAAAAAAAAAAAAAAAGGAAAAAAAAATTGATAGCAAAAGAAGACCAGAGCTTTAAAGAAAAGTTGACATTAGGGCAAAGATATGGGCGTGGACTATGAAGGTTAAATAATAACATTATTTTAAATAAAGCTGATTTCTTTCCCTAGGTTAGAGAATCAGTGATAAACCGTTTCTTAATTGCAAAACACCATTTCCTTCTTACTGATTTGATAGTGGAAGAAGAAGTTCCCAATATCAGGTAAAAATAATCCAATGGAGCCCTTATTATCATTTCTTATTAGGAAAATGTCATTTGTTCTAGTAGATGAAAAGCATCATGTAAGATTTTTTTTATTGCATGATGCGTCTGGGCCCACAACGTGCTGGAAACCTGTTAAATCTGCTGATGGCACTAGTAAAGGGATTTCCTTAGGACACGTCACCCTAGAGCCTCTCCTAGCTCCTGCCACCCCCCCTACTGCCACGCAGCTTCACCAGCCTTTGCCCTAGTCCCACCCCAGGTGGAACTAACTAAGCCCGGAGCATCCCCCTCCCCTGCTTTCCTGGCCTTCCAGTGCCGGACTTGCCCAGACCCTCCTGTCACCTGGCAGTGGAGCTGGCTGGGAGGAGGGAGGAGGAACTGGTTCCAGCACTGCCACTGGGGGGCAGAGAGCTGGTCTGTGCGTGTGAGGAGGTGAAGGGCCACAGGGAAATGTGGGTATTTACATGGAAGCTGGAAATCGACTCTATTATTTGGAATAATCCTCATTGGCTTCAACTAGGGATAGATGCGTAGAAGGTGAAAGGCAGCTTCCTATATGGTCCTATGTGGTCCGTTAAGTTCATGAGCTTTTTGTGTGATGAAGTCTCTGGGTCTCCTAAAAAGGCTTTTTCTATGCACGTGCTATCTCTCCACCATCAAGTTGAAAAGGAGACCAAAAACTGTGCCCCCCACGGCGGTCCCTTCCTCTGGCTTCCCCTCCCTAAGCATGTAGAGGGAGGGGGTGGCACACACACAAATCCCTGCAGAGCCAGCTCCACCCCAGGCCCAGCGTCCTGTCGTTGAATATTCTCACAGTCATGAAAATGACTCTTAGATGATGGTTTTTCATGCTGTTTTTTCTTTTCTTTTCCTTTTTTTTTGTTTTTCTGCTTTACTTTCTGCATTAAGTTCTGAAGGCTCGGGGTATGTTCTTTCTTCTTTTAATTTCTGTTTGTTCTTGGCTTTAAACTAAGATGTTCCTGTGCTTAATGGTCCCAGTGGACAGGGTGCTCCCACAGTGACTGTTGTGGAGGCCTCCGAGTCTCACAGGGGGTGTTACCTCCAGGGCAGGGAGGAAGAGGCTTTGTCACTTTAGGACTCCTGGCAACGTTTGGGAGGCCCTCAACTTTGGGATAGGTGGGTGTCCTGACAGAGTGATTAAAAACATGGGTTCTGTAGGCAGAGCGACCCGAGGGTTAACCTGAGCTCCCCTCCTCCCATAACGAGCTTTCTGCAAACCATTACACCTCTGTGAGCTTCCAGTTTCTTCATCTGAGAAATGGGGTAAGTGTTATATTTGTAAGGGTTAGAAATATCATATAGAAAGTACGTAGCTCACACTCTTCTTCACACATGGAGGGTGCCCATTAATGACAGCTATTCTGGACAAGACCCTGGAGAACAGACAGCAACAGTAGCTCCTGGAAACTCCTTGGGATTCTCACTGGAGCCATCAGGGCACCTGGACGAGGGCTGTACAGCCTCCTCGCAGCTGTAGGTGCCTCTTGCAAAGAGCTGCTCCAGGCAAGAAGCTGCAGCCAGCTCTGACGCTCTACAGGGAAGTAGAGAGCCACGAGCACCATGGCCCGTGGCTGCTCTACAGGGAAGCAGAGAGCCACGAGCACCACGGCCCATGGCCGGCTCTACAGGGAAGCAGAGAGCCACGAGCACCACGGCCCGTGGTTGCTCTACAGGGAAGCAGAGAGCCACAAGCACCACGGCCCGTGGCCGGCTCTACAGGGAATCAGAGAGCCACGAGCACCACGGCCCATGGCCGGCTCTACAGGGAAGCAGAGAGCCACGAGCACCACGGCCCGTGGCCGGCTCTACAGGCTGGCTTGGTTCCAGACAGACACAAAGTCTCGTCTGTGCTTCTGGTTTATGTGCTCTGTGGGCCTCTGTCCTGTACTCACTGACTCTGCTGCTTGTGCCCTCCAGGTTGTGTTTACTGCTCTTTCTGTCAGGGAAAGGTAGAGAGGGATAAGAACAGGACCCTTCTGCCCCTCCCCGTTCCTCCAGCCTCCACCGCCTCCTCTTCCTCCCCCGTCAGCACTGGCATCGTAATCATCGTCATCACCCCATTAGTTCCCGTTTTAGGACATCTGCTAAGTGCTGGACCAGGGCCAGGGTGCCTTATATACACTTCCTCATTTAATCCTCTCAACAACCCCAAGAGATAGCGACTGTCATCCCCTTTACAGATGATGAAACAGAGACTTACAGAGGTGAAAGAATTTGCCCAAGGGCAAAGACTGGAGCCAGGCCACACGCCCGCTCCTGACTCCAGAGAGCCAGCTGTTCTGGGACCTGCCCAGGCGGCTGTGCACACTGACAGGCATGTGAAGGGGGTTCGAGGCGTCCAGCGGATGGGGCTGGTCCCTAGGGGAGGGGAGGCACCGGCCCTGAGGAATGGGCAGACCGTGACCACCTGGGCAGGTGCAGCAGACGCAGGGAGACATTCCTCCCGCAGGGACTGGCCAGAGCCCAGGTGAAGGGGGCAGAGCACCAGCACGTCTGACGGGCTGATGACCAAGCTAGGCAGAGATGAGGGAGGACGCATAGTGGCCAGAATGTGGCTTTCCTTCCCTGATAGCAGCACCTAGAATAAATGTTAATAATCCGTGCAGTAGAACCTCCCTGGTCTGAGAGGATTTCCATGCTATCTGCACCCTCCTTAAAATGACAAAGAATTTTTCAGGAGCCCGTGGGAGACCTTGGGGCAGAGTTTAGGAAGTCTGTCTCACAATTTTCCAGACCTTTCTTTTCCTAATACTATTTTCTATAATCGTCAGCATTTTGGGCTTAAGCCTTTTCAAGCTGGCAGAACAAAAGCGACCACTGAGGCCAAGAAGAAAAGGTCGGAAGAAGGTGACAGCCCAAAACCTGTCAGACGGAGACATAAAGCTACTGGTGAACATTGTCCGGGCATATGACCTTCCGGTCAGGAAGCAGGCAGCAAGGTGAGAGGCCTGGGACAGGGGATGCAGGAGCCGGGCCAGCCACCTCCTCAGAGCCAAGCACTCATTCTTAGCATAGTTACTATCCAGCAGGGTCTAGGGGTTCTCGCTGAAGCTAGGGCCCCATTGTTTGTGAGTAATAGACCCCATTCGGTCAACCTGGGATAAAGGGGGATTTATTGAGACTTAAGGACAAGAGGAACAGCTGAACCACATGGCAGACGGCAGGGATTAAGGTGGTTCTCCAGGCCACATTGTCTCTCTCACCTGGTTCTCTCTGGAGTTTGTGTCATTTTTTTTTCATGTCATGGAAGTGGTCCACACAGCCAGGGTACCAGCAAGTAAGCATTGCTTTTTTGGAAGGGAGTGTGACAGTGCTAACCTGGTCAGCGGTTGACCTAAGGTCTAATTGCCTACAGCCAGAGAGACAGAGTCAGGAACACCAGCCCTGAAAGGTGGGCAGTTTTCGGAGATGGTGTGAGCTGGGCAGAAGCAGGTGAAGTCTCTGTCCAAGGTTCTGAAACACACATGCCATGAGCTTAACCCTGGGGCTTCCTTTTATCTGCTCAGAGCAATGAGTTACAGCTACCACGGCTCACTCACTGGGGGCCACCAGGCGCTGTCAACCTAGGGCAGATGAGTCTCAGCTCTGAATACCCTTAGAGAACAGAGAAGGGAGGACCAAGGCCCGAAACTGCTTTCCACAAGTCCCTGACCAGCGTAATGAGAAAAAGAGCAATCACTGTGTGTTCACTGTTCAAAGCACCGTGCGTTTAACTCTTACTAATATCACTGCATCCATTTCACAAAAGGGAGGACGGAAGTGAAGAGAGTGTGAGTGGCTTGGCCAAGGTCATTCATCACTGTCTGGTCCCACAGAGGACCAGGGCTCTGGCCCTTGGTATCATCTCTCCTGCCTTCCTGCGTTCCTTTCTTTAATTCATTCCTCTCTCTCTCCACTCTTTCCCCTACCCCATCACTTTGCCCTGTCTTCCTTACTAATTCTTGGACTTATTTCAGAACATCTTCCATCACCACCTACTCTTCATTCTTTGCTACTTGCAATGTCACATAAGCCCCTGAATCTCCGTCACGCCTTGCTTTCTCGAGCCCTGTGGCCCACCTGCTCTTTCCCCTGTTTGCCTCAAAGCTCAAATGTGGCGTGAAAAGCTGCCTTTTAAAAAAGAACTAGGGTGGCACCTGTGGCTCAAGGAGTAGGGCACTGGCCCCATATACCAGAGATGGCAGGTTCAAGCCCAGCCCCAACCAAAACTGCAAAAAAAAAAAAGAACCTATAGGTGTTTCTTTTATTTTGTGCCTCTATAGAATATTTTTAAGTGTCAAATCATTTCATTCATATAATTCAAGGGAGAGTTCTGTGTGCTGTGCAGTTCAATGTACGTGCATCCAGGCAGCTGAGAGGTCAAGTCTCCCACTAAACCTCATCTTCACCCACTATCTTTGCAGCCACCAGAGCAGGAGGTCTCACCTCCCAACTGTGCCCCACAGCCTACGCCCATCCCTCCTGCCAACAGGCATCTCAGTCTATTTGATTGTTCACACATCTGCCTCCCGTCTGGTCTGAGCTGACCTGCTATCCTATTCATCTCTGAAGCCCAGAGTCTAACACAGGTCCTGAAATACAGTTGAGACTAAGAAAATGTTTGTTTAATAACAAATGTTTGTTAATTGCTGGTTTTTTGAAAAAGAGTTCTTTCTAGTAGCTTTTGGGCTAAAGGTCCCACTTAGTTCGTCTGCAAGCTCGGCTATGAAAAGGCAACAGATTGGTAAGAAAGGCACAGTCTGCACTCTGCCCAGTAATGACTGAAGTACCTGGCTACCATAACACTCAAGCAGGTTGTTAGCAGGCGGTGGAAGGTAGCTGGAAGAGGCACTGTGCAGACGGCCTTTGCTTGCTGTTTTGAGAATGGCAGCTCAGAAGAGGGAAGAACATAAGACCCACCAACCCAAACTCAAGCTACAAGTCCCTGCACCTCCCTCTCCAAGCGAGCCTCGGCAGGCCCAGAGAGAGATTCCTCATGTGGGTTATGGAGCTTGGGGTCACTGGAGAGTGCAGGTTCAAAGAAAATATAGTGGGAAGGCCCCAGACTTGGATGGGGGCAGGCAGGCTGGTCAGTAAGCACAGGACTTCCCACCTGAGAGGGATGGAGGCTCTCATTTATGGAGGGAAGGGAGGGCCCATTCAGTGGGACCCCCTGACCCCCACATTTGAGCTTTGAGGCAAACAGGGGAAAGAACAGGTAGGCCACAGGGCTCAAGAAAGCAAGGTGTGACGGAGATTTGGGGGCTTACGTGAAGGGCAATTAGCAAAGAGGTCCCATTCAGTGGGATCCTCTGTTCTCAGCCACAGACTAGGAGTGGGGGTGGGGGAAGGCTCCAGTCATCACTGGGTGCCTGGGGGGACCCAAGCGTACCGACAGCCTCCAAAATGACGGCAGCCTCCAGGAAGCCTGTCTCTGTGTGTGACTCATCTTCCCCTGCCGTTTACTTTTCATACATTTCCTCTCCTAGCAAATTCCAGCAGCCATCGAGGTCTGTGAGGACATTCAGTGAAAAGCGTGCGGCCTCCCCCAGCACACACAGCCCCACCCACAGTGCCGACTACCCCCTCGGCCAGGTGAGAGACCCAGACACTGGATCCAGGTTGGCATCTTGCCCCTTAGGTTTTTGAGAATCGCCTATAAATTTCATGAACTGCTCTGCTTCATTTTCTTTGAAAACACTACTTAGCAAACATATTCTACTTTTGCTATTAGCAGAACAGTTCAGTCAACTATTACGGAGTCTTAGGGTTTGCTCTTGGTTTTCAGGTTTTAGTGCGTCCCTTCGTAGAAGTCTCTTTTCAACGAACGATCTGTCACACAAGTACAGCTGAAGGGCCAAACCCCAGCTGGAATGAAGAACTTGAACTTCCATTCAGGTAAGCAGGTTTTCTCTTTAGAGAGCTGCCGCACAATTTGAAGAAACACAAAGGCATCAGAGGCTCAGTGAGAAATGGTTGGGGTGAAAGATTTTGTAGCTAGTGAGCTGGACCAGGAACCGGGTGGTCCGATACCAAGTGTTTTCCCTCTTGTCCTATAGCTGACTTCATCCAAGAATAAAAATGGAAGACTGCCCACCTTGTGAAACTCAGGCCCGTTGCTGGGCGACTGTGCTTCCCTCGGGTGCTGGATTCTTACAGCCCGTCATTTCTCTTTCTTTGGCCTCACTGCCCCATTCTGTCTCTCCTTACTTCCTCATCTCTCCACGAGTGAATCTGAAACTACACTTTTTCCTTTGCCAGAAATACATAGGCATCTCAGAACTTTGTTCAAAGGATTTAGATATTTTAAAAGGCTCTTATTAGTCCAGTGCTTGAAGTGATTCAGAGATGATCTAGTCCACCCTCTACTTTTATGGAGAAGAAATTAAACCCAAAGAGGGAAGGTGGCTTAATTAAAGCCACATATTAAATTAGAGACAGAGTAAGGATTAGGACCAGTTAAGTCAGAAGTGGGACAGATATAACTATCACACATGGAACAAGCAAAAAGAACAAAGAAACTTAAGGACAAATGCTCAAAAAATGCATGCAGTGCCCCTGTCTCCAGCCATGCCATGGAGAGACATGCTTGGGCTGGCCTTGGCGGAACCCAGGGTGGGTTACATCCCAGGAAACAAAACTCGCTCTTGGGATGCTACTTATTTGTGGGGAAAGTGAGTGGGAGGCAGGGACCACCAACCACCATGGAACAATAGAGGCTTATCACCTGTGAAAGGTCTTGTTGGAGAAGCACCCTCTGGGACCCAGTGGCTCAGGACGTCTATATTCCTGCCAGTGTCAGCCAGAGGCCAGGTAGCTGTCCTCTGAGCCAGCTCAGTCCTGGCAAGCTGGCTCTTTGCAAAGCTTACCCCAGAGTTGGGGTGGGGGTTGGACAGACTCATCAGGACAGACCAGCAGAAGAGGGTTTGTCTCTGCTTTGAGCCTCAGGTCTGATGCTCTTTCCATCTGAGGGTAGGTATCATATTACATAATAAGTAATATCCTCACACAAGACACACCCGGAAATAAAAGCACTGCTTTTGGTTGGTACCCATAGCACAGTGGTTACAGCACCAGCCACATATATCGAGGGTTGGTGGGTTCAAACCCAGCCCAGCCAGCTAAACGACAATGACAACTGCAACAAAAAATAGCCAGGCGTTGGTGGCAGGCGCCCGTAGCCCCAGCTACTCAGGAGGCTGAGGCAAGAGAATCACTTAAGCCCAAGAGTTTGAGGTTCCTGTGAGCTGTGACACCACAGCAAACTACTGAAGGCAACATAGTGAGATTCTGTCTCAAAAAAAAAAAAAAAAATCACTGCTTTTAATCCTCATATCTATGCTCGTATTTGAGGATTTTTGAAATGTTGGCATTTGAGTGCTCATCATCTCAGCTGTGTCTATTTTCACGGTCCCTGGTCGTATGTTATTTTACAGGGCCCCTAACGGGGATTACAGCACCACCAGCCTGCAGTCAGTGAAAGACGACGTTTTCATTAACATTTTTGATGAAGTCCTGTACGATGTCTTAGAGGTAAGTTCTCACTTTGAGGAAGACCTCAGTGCTCATTTTCATATCCTCTGCCCGCTGTGTAAGTTCCAAACACACCTTCACCTTTCTTATGTGTGAAACGTTTGAAACTCGACAAGTATAAAGCAGGAAAGGGGCAAAGGGGTGAATTAACTGCCTTTTAAAATTTTGGCTGAGTGTTCCATGTGCATCAGGAATTATACCAGGTGTCTAATATATGTCACCTTGTTTAATTCCAAATAGCCCTACAGACTGTTAAACCTCTAGCGTATTGATAAGAAAACTGAGGTTCAGCAAGGCCAGTTGACTTTCCAAGAGTTGAAAAGCTATTACCGTATTTCCCTGAAAATAAGACCTACCCCCAAAATAAGCCCTAGCAGGATTTCTCTGCATTTGTTAAATATAAGTCCTACCCCGATAAGACACCCTGCATTTCAGTCACGGAGAGGAAAACATCCCCTGAAAATAAGCTCCTGTGTGTCTTCTTGAGAAGAAATAAATATAAGACAGTGTCTTATTTTCAGGAAAACATGGTAAGTGTCTGAACCAAAATGTGACTAGGTCTGTCTAACCTAAGTTCAGTGGCTTTTAGCTAAAATCTTGCTACTTTCCTGCTGCCAAGATAATCAGATGAGTATCTGGAATTCTGAAACTATTATTACTTCCCACTCTTCCTTTAGGATGACCGGGAAAGAGGAAATGGGACCCACACTCGCGTTGAGAGGCACTGGTTGGGATGTGTGAAAATTCCATTTAGCACAATATATTTCCAAGCAAGGGTAAGCCTCACGGTCAGAATTCCATGAAAATGGGGACCCGCTCTATCTGTTTTTCCTAATAAAACTTTCTGGTGGGGATACATCCCCTCAACACTGAGAGAATATGTGTGCAAAGCCCTTAAAAAGATTTTTTTTAAATCACAATATGAAGCCATTCATCTTCCATCATATCTGCAGGATTTATGGACACGCCTCTGTGTTCCTCAGAGTTATGAGCTAATAATATATGACTGGTCACATCTGAGAATTTTCAAACATTAAATAGAAGTGAGGAATGAAGCTGGGACGAAGTGGAAACTTGTCAAAATGACAAAAGTGGGACAGATAGGGCCTCACTGTAACTTGAAGGGGACAGGGCAGTGAATGGCCCATTCCGTCCAGCTCGTGTTAGTATTTCTCGTCCTCACTGTTTGAAACGTGAACGATGGCTAGCAGAAACGTGCTTAACAAAGACCCCTACTGATCAGGCTGACAATGTAAGGAGGTGGTCAGCTGTGGAAGTTCTAAAGTTCTGTATTTTATAGAATAAATATGCTGTTATTTCAGCTGTACTTTTTCTTTTCTTGAGACAGAGTCTCACTATGTCACCCTTGGTAGAGTGCCATGGCATCACAGCTCACAGCAACCTCAAACTCTTGGGCTTAAGCAATTCTCTTGCCTCAGCCTCCCAAGTAGCTGGGACCACAGGCGCCAGCTATTTTTTTGTTGCAGTTATCATCGCTGTTTAGCTGGCCCAGCCAGGTTCAAACCTGCCAGCCCTGGTGTGTGTGTCTGGTGCCCTACCCACCGAGCTACAGGTGCAGAGCCTGGCTGTACTTTCTGTCATTGTTTAAAACTGTTGTTTCCCCTGTACCCTGTCAGCTAATTGGGTACAAGATTTGGTGAATTCTGTCAGTGTAAGGAGGAAAGCAAATAGCTTCCTTAATTCATCCTGAGAAGACACAGTCACTGAAAGTTAAGTTCTTTTTCTATCTCCCCCAAGACATGAATGCCACTTGTCACCACTCAGCCCACATTTATTAGACATCTACTCTGTATATAAAACTGCTATATGTCAGAGAAGGTTGGTACAAGAGGGTAAAATATACATTCTGTTCTCAGGGAACAATTACCTAGAGTATGGCAGAGGGATACACAATTATAAAGTCAGACAGAATGTCTCAAAGTCAGAAGGAAACTAACTGTGAGGGTAGTGAGACGACCTCTGACCTCAGCCTTAAAAGAGGATTAAAATTCTGAAGGGTAGAGATGGGAAGCTACACATTCCAGAAAAGGGTAATAGCTGCTAGCCGGCATTGATCAAGTGCTTACGACACAGCCAACATTTTGCTTAGTCTTTTACATCGATTAATTCATTTCATACATGGAACAACCCTAAAAAGTAGGTACTACTATTGTTTCTTTTTACAAATGAATTCTGCTGAGGCCAGTGGAGTTTAAGCCAGGATTTGAACCCAGTCAACTTGAATAACCCTCTGCTGAACCCAGAAAAGGAGGCAGGGAAATAGAGAGCTCTTTCAGTCAAGAGGTTAGAGACAAGGCGAGAAAGGGGGGGTGAGGTTTGCATGCCATGCTGAGTGGTTTTCATTTAGTTCATTAGACAATGAGGGGTCGACACTTCTGTTTCTGAACTTCTGTTGGAAAAATCTCCAGGCTATTTACCAAGTCATATTTTCTTCACAGATTGATGGAACATTCAAAATAGACATCCCCCCAGTTCTTCTGGGCTACAGTAAGGAGCAGAACATGGTTCTTGAGCGGGGTTTTGAGTCTGTCCGAAGCTTAAGTGAAGGATCCTACATCACCCTGTTTATCACCATTGAGCCTCAGCTGATTCCGGGAGAGTCAGTGCGAGAAAAGGTACGTCTGATGCTGACAAAACGTGAGATATGCTTGCTGGGCCGTGCGCTCAGGAACGTTGACTGCATCACACACACAGAGCTTTCCCTGCTTCAGAGTTCGTCTCTGACTCCGTCAGTTCCAAGAGTGATGGTGAGAGAACAGAGTGTGGAGGTTGGTATTTTCACTGAGCCTCTAATTAGGTCAATCAGCAACTCAAACTTTCAGGCAAAGACAAATATAAACATGCTCTGCTTCTAGAGGCATCTCTCCACGTGATGAGAATGAAAATCAGATGCTCTCTTTTCAAACATTTATCGGCAAGCGTGCTGAAATAGATTTCCTTGTCTAACCTCACCTCCTTGGCCCGGCTATGTGCTGAATCAATTCATAGGATCCTAAGAGTAAATGACCTTCATGGGTCACCTCAATTCATCTTATGAAATAAATATATATACAAGTACTCTTTTAAACAGCACTAGAGAAAAGTTTCTAGAACCTTCCTTTGTTAGCAACTATTCACCAACTTTCACCACTGAGGAATAACTTCTTTTTTTGAAACAGAATCTCAAGCTGTCACCTGGGTAGAGTGCCTTGGCATCATAGCTCACAGCAATCTCCAACTTGGGGTCAAGCAATCCTCTTGCCTCAGTTTTCCTATTTTTAGTAGAGACAGGGTCTCGCTTTTTTGCTCAGACTGGTCTAGAACTTGTGAACGCAAGCAATCCACCTGCTTGGCCTCCCAGAGTGCAAGAACTTTCTTAATGTAATGCACTTGTACAGCATCTACGCAGCTGCCCTCATTGGATTTGGGAGAAAATATTGCGAGCCCTTGTTCATGCATAAACTAATACAGGCTTCACCACCACCACCAAGGTACCCTGAGTCCTTGTCTGTCCTCAGCACGGTGTGGGCCTCGCTTACACGGTCTCTCCTTAACTCACAGCGGTCACAGACAATGGGTCTCCCTCTTACAGATGGGGAAAATAGGGCCCAATGTATCGAAGGTCTCACAGACAGAGGTACTGGACATCTACTACGTACGTAACAGGCGTGTTTTAGGCACCGGGGTTCGTTGTCCTAGACAAGCAGACAGAAATTCAGCCAACCTTACATTCAGGAGGGAGTGCAAGTTGTTCCAGTAAACTATTCTGCACAGATGGTCGTGCTGACTCTTTAGTTTATCCATCGTGATTAGGACTCAGGTGGAGATGAAGGAAAACGAGCACAGGCCTGTTCCTTTTCCAGTGTTACATTTGGTTCACAGAGGAAAATATCACCACTACCTCCCATTGGCAAGTCATTTCACATTTCACGTGGAAGATTCCTAGAAAAGCAGATGGACTGAAATTCAAATTCAGATGATTTGTAGGCTTTGTCACTCACGCTGCGGTTCTCTAGAAAATATTAGAATATATACATTTCAAAATATTTTTAGAAAAAGAAATATATTTTCCTGAGTGTGTGTATTCATGGGTAAATTCAAGAGAAAGCCAACGAAGACATTTACACAGATAAATGCTCCCAGACAAAAGATGATTCTGTTATTTCTATGTGTACTTAACCAAAGGAAAAACAGTCAGCCGGAGCCCCATCTGGAGGTGAGCTCTGAAGCCCCGTGAAAGCCGCCTGTGGCTGCAGGAGGAGGTGAGCCTGGGGTGCTTCTGCTCTGGCCTCCTTCCCAGGCCTTGACCCCCCATGGGCGGACTTTGCAGAGGCCTCCAGAGCGCTGAGGCACATAGGCCTCAAGCCCTGCAGCCTTCCTCCCTCAAGCTGTTAACTAAGACGGTCATCTGCTATCTTTGGTGGCATGTCACCACCCTGCTGTGGCTGTATGGAGCATTTCTCTTAGACCTCTAAAACAGTGGCTTAAAACATTCCTACAGAAGGCAGATTCTTTGTCACTGTTTGGTAAAGAAGGCGTGTTGATTGACAGGACCCTAAGGTCCTAAACACACAGCAGCAGCAGAAAACACCCCTCGGTCATCCCCCTATGGAGTGTTCAGGAGGGAGAAGCCCTCATTCTAACAGAACTGGGACCACACTGGGGAGTTGGTTTTCCACATGTAGCCGCTCCACCCTCAGGGTCTCCACTCCACCCTCAGGTTCTCCCCTCCACCCTCAGGGTCTCCCCTCCACCCTCAGGGTCTCCCTTCCACTCTCAGGATCTCCACTCCACCCTCAGGGTCTCCCCTCCACCCTCAGGGTCTCCCCTCCACCCTCAGGATCTCCCCTCCACCCTCAGGGTCTCCCCTCCACCCTCAGGTTGTCCCCTCCCCCCTCAGGGTCGCCCCGCCCCCCGCCCGGTCGCCCCGCCCCCCCCCCAGATCTCCCCACGCAG
>CAUYTI010077188.1:0-27786 GCA_963575145.1 Galago senegalensis | reverse complement strand
CGCATGTTCTTAGGCTATTTGGTTATAGCTTTCATATAAAAGGTTTAGATTAGTCTCATAATAGGGGTGTGTACATTGGATACTTTTTCCTCCATTCTTGTGATACTTTGCTCAGAAGAACATTCTCCAGCTCCATCCATGGCTGTGCCTTGTTCTTACTGACAAAGGGTGCAAGTTCATAACTTGTCCTTTACCTTGGAGGGGATCCAGGGATGTCCAGCCTTTTGGCTTCTCTGTACCACATTGGAAGAAAGAGTTGTCTTAGGCCACACGTTAAATACACAAACACTAATGAAAACTGATGAGTGGGGTGGGGGGAGGACATCCATGCATAAGCAAGTTTCAAGAAACCACCCCCATAGCCTCTTTAGACCAGCTCATGTGTCCTCACCAAGACATTAACGCTTATCTTGAGAAGAGTGCTCCCACAGCTACAAGCTGTCCCCCCAGACAGCCTTGGCTTCTGAGACTCTGTCCAGCATACTCAAGATCTCTTCTCACATGTGTTCTCCAGCGTACTGCCGGCACTTGTCAGCTGGTACCTGACACTCATTCAGTGAATAAGCTATTTCTTCTCAGATCAAGGACTATCTTTTTCCTCTCAGCTGAAACCTGACATTAGTTAGTCTTAAAGCCATGGTAGGAAGCAGAATCATATCTCAAAGCGATAAGAATCATTTTACAAGGCGTCCACCTGCACACAAACACTTCGCCTGAGGGGAGGCTGCTGTCTTGTAGCCTGGAAGGCTCAGGGAAACCAGGGATCCAAGCTGCTCTAGCAAATGCTCCACAGTTTCCTTATCCCAGGTCTCAGAGTTATTCTCCTTTGACGTAAGTGCCCGGACTTAGCAAAGGAGACTTGTTGAAACTGCCTCCTCCTTCTCCCCTGCCACTCTGCTCTCCTTACATTTACACTCTGGGACTGATTTTCAGCACCGCTGCCCTATGGCTTAGGGGATAATAGTCTCTTTCACCATCACCAAGGAGGACTTTTGGCTTTCCTAGTGTGCTCTAACTTGATAGTTGGCTGATCTGGGCCTACCACTTATTTATTTTTTTCAAGGCTTCCAAAGCAGTTAACAAATGCTAGCCAATTCTGTCATTCTTTGCCTCCGTACCACTCTAGTGAGAGGGTGACCTTATAACCCAAAGCTCCTCATCATAACCCACCACACGTGTAGGAAGTACGATGTGCACCAGGGGTTCTCACCATCTGCTTATCCTGGCAGTAAGCATGAGGGCCTGCCTAAAGATCTGCTTTTCAGGGTCACCCCTGAAAGTTGTATGTTCCTCTGAAAGCAGAGAATGAGACAAAAAATACTTCAGCGTAAATTTCTTTTTGTGAGGTAATCCCAGGAAGGAGGAGTTAGAAACAGGAAGAGTGGGAAAGGAAATAAAATCCAACAAAGAGTATAGTACTGATATTGCCACTGTGGGCACTTGGGACGTAATCCAGGACCAGCACCTCCTTAGGAATGATCAGTGCTTTTAGAATTATCTACTCAAAGAACTGGAGCCTGGAGCATTTGTCTATTAGCCTGGGCCCATTGGTAGGGGCATTACTCCTCTGTACTTGTGGGATCTATTTGCCCACAGGCCTAGGGGGTTCCTGTGACCTTGGAAAAGACACTAGGTCAGAAAGTGGAGAAATGAGGCATTCAGAGATGGGTTGCTGTCACCAAAAGTTGAATCTGAGATTAAGTAAAACTCTTTATTACAGCTGTGGCTGAAATCCCTGGTGAGCCTGGGGATATACTTAACATTTCAGGGTACTACCAGAAGCGTTAGCTGCAGACAGTGCTGCTTCAAGAACACCAAATTGACTTGACCTCACCTTTATTTAAAACGGACCATTTTCTTCTTGAATATAAAGACAAATGGGATGCTAAGCCACACTCCAGATTTCCAGAACTTTTTCATTAACAACTTTAGTTTTTAAAATCTTCCAAGAGTGAGCAAAGGATAAACAATGACTAAATCTATACCTTTATAGACTGTTTTAGTTACAATTTTTAAACATTTCCTTTTACACATATCCCACAGAGTTTTTCTGTGAAACTTTCCTATCCGAACCAGAGCATGGCTCCTGTTAAAGAATAAATTGTGACCATGTGCTCTTGAAGAGTATCCAGACAACATAATGTTTAGTAAGACTCTTTTGTTTCTGATCAAGTTCTTCATAAAAACAAGCTTGATTTCCAGGGTTCATGAGGAACTTACATTCCCACAACTTAATCCTGTACTTTAATAGCTGCTGCAACAGGGCCAAACTTTCTTTTAAAAAACATTCACTTTTATCTTTCTTATTAGCAAGATCAATAAATAAAAGGGCTGACACTAAAGCCTGTCTCCCCCTGAATTGGATTTTATGTAGATACCTTCTGCAAGAGACATTATCTTCCTTTGGAACATGGAATGTAAAGATTTTTTTTTGTGATTCCATTTCCTTTCTTTCCAAAACAGTATTACTTCAGATTGGCACCTTACAAATAAATAAATTTGGGGAAAAAATTAATTTTACAATATATATTATACAAATTATTTACTATGCATCTATGTATACTTATATTCAAATTGATAAATTAAAACATTTTAGAATCAAACACTTTGTTTCACAGTTAACATTGCAAACTGTTTTTGAAATAAGTGCTAAGAATTAGAATAATAACATTTTTAAGTCTAGAAGAAATCTTAACAAATATCTTATTTACTCATATTTATAGGGAATGAATTGAGGCCCAGAGGAATTGAATGATTCCTCTAAGAAATGTAAAAAGGAAAAGAGGTTTATTTATATAAATAAAAATTCTTAATCCACCAGTAATATTTTAATAGTAAGCTTTAATGATTTTAGTTATCTATACAAAACCAAATTGCTTACTATTCAGTAACCTTATTAAAATTTCACACTGTAGTGTGCAAAGTGCAGCTGTGAGTTTTTTGTCATACATCTCTTAAGGACATTTTATTATTGATCTCTCAGTGTTTCACATGCATTAAAATATGTGACCCTGCAACAATCAAATAAAGCTACTTCTACATTTTCTTGAAGACTTCTTAACCATATTGGTGTATACTTTTTTATACTGTCACTCTAGTCTTATTTTATGTATTTATTTATTTTTGTTTGTTTCTGTTATTCTAATTTTAGAAATCAAAACTTATAAAATTCTTCAGAAGTTAGAAACAGGGTTTTGTGTGTGTGTGTGTATTTAAAAATGTTTAATTGACAGGAAAAATAATATATAGTCAAGGTAAGCAATGTGGTAATTCAGTAGAGGTTGATGTTAATTAACATATTCATCATTACTCATAGTTACTTTTTCTTCTTCTTTTGTGTGTGTGTGTGTGGGGTGGGGGGTGAGGAAACTTAAAATGGCCAGAATAAACTGAGAATATCTAGATTCCAAAAGCAGTACCACCACGGATACAATGTATGACAAAATTTCTAGAAGGACACAAACTATCAAAAATAAATGGATAATTTGAACAGCCTTATTATATATTTGAAATAAACTGAGTATGTAGTTAAAAACATTACCATAAAGAAAATTGGATACCCACATGGTTTCAGTAGTAAATCCTACCAAATATTTAAGAAAGAAATAATGCACTTCTACATAGTCTCTTCCAGAAAATTAAAAAGAGGAAACTACTTCCCAAGACATTCTATGAGATCAGCATTAATCTGATACAAAGAGCAAACAAAGACACTACAAGCAAAGAAAATATAGAACAATATTCCTCATGAAAACAGGGGTAAATATTCTTGAAAATGGTTTAACAAATCCAAACCAGAATCATAGAAGATATATAGACATCAATAAGCATATGAAAAGAAGCTCATCATCATATATCATTGGGGAATTATAAAGTAAAATAGCAATGAGATATGATTACATATCTTTCAGAAAGGTTATAATCCAAAACACTAATAATTCAAAATTCCATTGAGTATACAATACAATAGGAACCCTCATTCATCATGGTGGGAATGCAAAATAATATTACAACTACTTTGAAAAACAGTTTGGCAGTTTCTTATAAAGCTAAACATAATTTTACCATACAACAATCACCTTCCTAGATAATTGCACAAATAAGTTGAATACATGTCTGCACAAAACCTGTACACAAATGTGTATAGCGATTTATAATCGCCAAACGAGAGGCAACCAGGTTGTCTTTCAGCAGGTGCGTGAATAAACAAACTCTGATACAGCCATACAGTTAAACATGATTCAGCAATGAAAAGAAATGGAAAGATACAGAGGAAACTGTATCTTAGTGAATATTGTTAACTGAAATAAGCTAGCCTAAAAAAATTGCAGATTTTGTGATTTAACTCTATGGCATACTCAAAAAGGCAGAACTATAGAGAAAATAAAAGATCAGTGGATGAGAGGAAGGAAAAGAAGGATGAATAGATGAAATACAGGAGATTCTCAGGAAAGTGAAACTGTTCTGTATGAAACTATAATGATGGGTACATCTCATTTTGCATTTGTCGAAATTCGTAGAACAATAAAAGAGAAAGATTGAACCTTAACGTAAACTATGGACTAGTAATATTAATAATAACAATGTATCGATATTTGTTCATTAATTACAATAAACGTATCACTAATGCAAGATCTTAATAATAAAAAAAACTAGGGGTTGTGGAGTAAGACAAATATACGAAACTGTGTTTACTATCTGTTCAGTTATTCTGTAAATTTAAAACAGTACCAAAAAGAAAGTTTTAAGATAATACATCATGTCCAAGTGAAGTTTGTCCCAGAAATGCAAAAATTGATTAAAACTTGCAAATCAATATAATTTATTATATTAACAAACTAAAATCAAAATAGGCACAGAAAACACATTTGACAAAATCCAATATCCACTGCTGATTAAAAACAAAAACAACTTTCAACAAACTAAAAATGGAAATAAACTTTTTCAACCTGATAAAATATGTTGACAAAAGTCCTAGAGCTGGCTCGGCACCTGTGGCTCAAGTGGCTAAGGTGCCAGCCACATACACCTAAGGTGGCAGGTTTGAATCCAGCCCAGGCCCGCCAAACAACAATGATGGCTGCAACCAAAAAATAGCTGGGCGTTGTGGCAGGCTCCTGTGGTCCCAGCTACTTGGGAGGCTGAGGCAGGGGACTCACTTGAGCCCAGAAGTTGGAGGTTGCTGTGAGCTGTGATGCCACAGGACTCTACCCAGGCAGACAGCTTGAGGCTCTGTCTCAAAAAAAAAAAAAAAAGTCCTAGAGCTGATGTCATACTCAATAATGAAAGGCTGAATGCCTTCCCCTAAAGTCAGAAACAAGACAACAGTGCTTGCTCTTACCATTTCTACACATTTTACTGGAGATTCTAGCCAGTAGAGTAAGGCAAGAAAAGAAAAGAAAGGCATACAGACTGAAGAGTAAAATTATCTTTATACACAAATGACATTATTATCTAGGTAGAAAATCTACTGTAATCCATCAAAAAATTACTAAAAGCTTAGTAAGGTAAGTTTAGCAAGGTTGCAGGATACAAAATCAATATACAAAAATCAATTTCGGCCAGGCACGGTGGCTGACACCTATAATCCTAGCATTCTGGGAGACCCAGGCAGGTGGATTGCCTGTCCTCACGGATTTGAGACCTGCCTGAGCAAGAGCTTTAAAAGAATAGCTGGGCATTGTGGGAGGTGCCTGTAGTCACAGCTAGTAGGGAGGCTGAGGCAAGAGAATCATTTGAGCCCAAGAGTCTGAGGTTGCTGTGAGCTATGACACCACAGCACTCTACCAAGGACAACAAAGTAAGACTATCTCAAAAAAAAATCAATTTTGTTTTATGTACTATACCAGCAATGAGAAATTAAAATTGAAATTAAAAAGTATTATTTATAATAGCACCAAAAATATGAAATTTTTAGGGATAAGTCTAACAAGAGAGATAAAATACAGGTACACCGAAAACTACAAAACATTGTGAAGAGGAACTAAAGAAGACCTAAATAAATATAGGGATTTACTGTGCCCAGGGATTGGAAGTTTCCAAATTATTTAGATGTCAGTTCTTCCCAAATCAATCTATAGAGTCAATGCAATACTAATAAAAATTATAAAAGGCTTTTCTGTAGAAATTGACAAAACTTTCTAAAATTCATATGATGCTAGGCATGGTGGCTCACACCTGTAGCCCTAGCAATCTGGGAGGCTGAGCCATGAATTCAAGACCAGCCTGAGTAAGAGCAAGACCCTGTCTCTACTAAAAATGAAAAACCAAGGCAAGAGGATCACTTGAGCCCAAGAGTTCAAGGTTGCTATGAGCTATGATGCCCTGGCACTCTACCCAGGGTGACAGAGTAAAACTCTATCTAAAAAGTAAAAATAAAATAAAATAAAATAAAATTCATATGAAAATGCAAAGAGACTAGAATAGCTAAAACAACTTTGAAAGACACAAAGTTGGAAAAGTAAAACTACTTGATTTCAGGAGTTTATAAAGCTACAGAAATCAAGAAAGTATGGTACTGGTGTACTGATAGACAAATCAATGGAACAGAAATAGATGAACACAGATATGGTGCTAATTTGCAAAAGAACAGCCATTTTAGAAATGATGATGTTTTAAAAAGGAACTTTTCATACTTTGACTTTTATATAAAATGAACTGAAAACATACCACAAACCTAAGTGGAAAAAACTAAAATTTCCAGGAAAAAAAGAATAAGAGAAAGTCTTTGGGACCTGAAGTTAGGCAAAGATTTCTTTCTTTTTTTTTTTTTTTAAGAGTTCTTAAAGGTAGTACCAAAAGCATGATCCCTAAAAACCAGGCTGAAAAATTGAAACATCAAAATTTACAACTTCTCTTTGGAAGACACCACCAAGGGAATGAGAAGAAGCCCTCAGCTGGGAAAAAATATTTGCAAATCACATGTCTGATAAAGGACTTATCTCTAAAGAACTCTTAGATCTCAACAATAAAAAAAAAAAATCTAACTTAAGTAAATGGACAGGAGTTAACAGATACTTCACCAAGAGGACATACAGATGACAAATAAGGGCATGAAAAGACGTTTAACATCATTAGTCACTAGGAAAATGCAAATTAAAGCTACAATGAGATATTTCTGTACAATAGTTAGAATGGCTAAAATTTAAGAGACTGAACATATCAGCTATTGGCAAAAATGTGGGAATTCAAAGGAAAATTTATCTACAAGCAAACTTTTGACATATGCTTATTATACAATGAAGATTCTATGTAAATGTAATTATGAGTTCATGAAGAAGAAAAAGCCATGCAATGTAGCAAAATACTAAAATATACAACTTAAGAAAACTTTTCTAAAATAAAAATGATTACATATTCAGAAGGCATGCTATGTATCTAGCAAACCAGACAAAGAACAGATAACATCAAGACAAATTTTACTAAACCCATTGGACATTAAGAAAAAGAAAAATAGTATCCTTTGGGCATTCAGACAAAAAAGACCAAATCACTTCTAAATGAAATAACATTAGACTATTATCAAATTTTGATAGCAATAGTTTACACCAAAAGAAGATGGAGTAACATATTTAAGATAACCAAAGACAGAAATTGTGAGCTAAATATTTTATATATCCAAGCACTGAATTTCAACTATAAATGTGCAATCCAACCATTACTACTTTGACTCAACAAAAACAAACAACCCAATTTAAAAATTGGCAAAGTATTTGGTGAGGCTTTTCTCCTAAGAAGATATTATACAAATGGCCAAGAAGCACATGGAAAAGATGTTCAACATTGTTAATTGTTACAGAAATGCAAATCAAAACCACAGTGAGATACCATTTCACAGCCATTAGGATGGCTGTTATCAAACAATTAAACAGAAAATAAGAAGTGTTGGCAAGGATGCTGATAAATTAGTACCCTTGTGCATTGTAGGTGGGAATGTAAAATTATGTAGCCACTGTGGAAAACAGTACAGCAGTTCCTGAAAAAATTAAACATTGAATTATCATATGATCCAACAATTCTACTTCTGGGTGTGTACCCTACAGAAGTGAAAGCAGATACTTTTTCCTTTAACTTTATTTTATTTTTAATTTAATTTTTATTAAATCATAACTATATACATTTATGGGGTACAATGTGATGATTTGATATACAATGTAGAATGTTTAAATCAAACTGCTTAACATAACTATCAATTCACTTATTTTTTTGGTAAGACGTTTATAATATACTCTTAGTTGTTTTGAAATATACCCTTGCATTGTGCACATTAGGTGCGATCCCATCAAATATCCTCCCTCCACTCACTCTTTCCCCTCCCTTCCCCTCTCTTCTCCCCTCCTTCTTTCTGGACGAGATTGGTGTTTTATCATTTGTGTGAATGAGTAAGTGATTATATATTGGTTTCATAATAGTATTGAGTACATTGGATATTATTTTCCATTGTGGAGATACTTTACTAAGTACCTACTAAGCTGAATGTGTTCCAGCTCCATCCAAGTAAACATAAAAGATGTAAAGTCTTCACTTTTTATGGCTGCATAGTATTCCATGATATACATATACCACAATTTGTTATTCCATTCATGGGTCGATGGGCATTTGGGCTGCTTTCACAACTTGGCAATTATGAACTGGGCTGCAATAAACATTCTGGTGCAAATTTCCTTGTTGTAAAATGATTTTTGTTCATCTGGGTATATATCTAGTAATGGAATTTCAGGATAAAATGGTACACCAACTTTTAGTTCCTTGAGAATTCTACATACTTCTTTCCAAAAAGGCTGTATTAGTTTGAAATCCCACCAGTAGTGTAGAAGTGTTTCCTTCTTTCCACATCCATGCCAACATCTGCAGTTTGGGGATTTTGTAATGTGGGGTAATCTTACTGGAGTTAGGTGATTATCTCAAAATGGTTTTGATTTGCATTCCTATGATGATTAAAGATAATAAGCAATTTTTTCATGTATTTGTTGGCCATTCACCTGTCATCCTCAGAGAAGTTTCTGTTCAAGTATCTTGCCCACAGAGAATACGGGTTTGTTCTTACTGATTAATTTGAGTTCTTTGTAGATTCTAGTTATCTAGAATCATAACCTCCAAAAATCTTCTCCCATTTTGAAAGCTATCTGTTTGCTTTACTTGTAGTGCCCTTAGCTGTGCAGAAGCTTTTTAGCTTGATCAGATTCCAGTAATATATTTTTCGTGTTGTTTGAATTGCCAGGGAGTCCTCCATATAAAATATTTTCCCAGGCTAATATCTTCAAGCGTTCTCCCTATGCTGTCTTCTAGCATTTGTATAGTTTTATGTCTTAAATTTAAATCTTTTATCCAGTGAGAGTCAATTTTTATTAGTGGTAAAAGGTGACGGTCCAGTTTCAGTCTTCTATAGGTCACTGGTCAGTTTTCCCAGCAGCATTTGTTAAATAGGGAATCTTTTCCCCAATGTATATTTTGTTAGCCTTATCAAAGATCAAATGACAATATGTGACTGGGTTCATCTCTAGATTCTCTATTCTGTTCCATATATCAACATCTCTATTGTTGTGCCAGTACCGTGCTGTTTTGATCACTATAGATTTGTAGTATAACCTAAAGTCTGGTAACATGATGCTTCCAGATTTGTTTTTATTTCTAAGTAATGTATTATCTATTCAAGGTTTTTTCTGATTCCATATAAAACAAAGTACACTTTCAGTTCCCCACCTTCAGCTTCACTGAGTCCACTTCTATCCAGTGTCTCTCCCTCTGGACAGGAGCCTCTGGCAAAAGCTGCCTCTAGTTGGCCATCTTTGAAAGCAAAGACTTAAACCAAGATTTGTGTACCCATATTCATAGGAGCATTACTCACAATAGCCCAAAGGGGGAAACAACCTAAATGTCAGTTGATAAGTGAATAAGATAAATGTCAGTTGATAAGTGAATAAGATAAAAAAAATAAGATAAAAATGTGACATATAGCTACAATGGAGTATTATTCAGTCTCAACAAGGAAGGAAATTCTGGCATATGATAGCTACAACATGAATCAACCCTGAGACAGACACTATGAAAATTACCTATTGGGTACAAATGTCCACTATTCAGGTAATAGGTACACTAAATTTCCACACTTCACCACTATACAATTTATCCATGTAACCAAAACCCTCTGTACCCCGAAATCTACTGAAATTAAAAAAAAGAAAATGAAATAAGCCAGATACAAATGGACAAATATTTTGCAATTCCATTTTTATAAGGTACTTAGAGTAGTCAAATTCATACAGATAAAAAGTAGAATGCTGGCTGCCAGGAACAGAGGAAAGAGGGATGGGCGTTTGTGTTAAATGAGTACAGAGTTTTAGTTGAGGACGATGAAAAAGTTTGAGAAATGTATGGTGATGATGGTTGAGCAACCATGTGAATGTACTTAATGCCACTGAACCACACACTTAAAAATGTTTAAAACAAGGCCAGGCGCGGTGGTTCCTGCTTGTAATCCTAGCACTCTGGGAGGCCGAGGCAGGTAGATTGATTGCCTGAACTCAAAAGTTCAAGAACATCCTGAGCCAGAGCAAGACCTCGGCTCTAAAAATTAGCCAGGCATTGTGGCAGGCATCTGTAATCGCAGCTAAATGGGAGACTGAGGCAAGAGAATCACATAAGCCCAAGAGTTTGAGGTTGCTATGAGCTGTGACACCATAGCATTCTACTGAGGGCGATAAAATAAAACTTTGTCTCAAAAAAAAAAGTTTAAAATATTAACCCTTGGCTTGGCACCTGTAGCTCCAGTGGCTAGGGTGCCAGCCACATACACCAGAGCTGGTGGGTTCACATCCAGCCTGGGCCTGCCAAACAACAATGACAACTACAACCAAAAAATAGCCAGGCATTGTGTCAGCCACCTGTATCCCAGCTACTTAGGAGGCTGAGGTAAGAGAATTGCTTAAGTCCAAGAGTTGGAGGTTGCTATGAGCTGTGACACCACAGCACTCTACCCACAGCAACAGCTTGAGACTCTGTCTCAAAAAAAAAAAAGAAAAGAAAATTAACCCTTATGTTATTTACATTTTACTACAATTTTTAAAAAACTAGTGAGAGTATGGAAGAACCAAATTAAAGAATATCTTCCCATAAGACCTTCCTTAGGAATCCAGTAAAGAATGATGATTAGAGATGTTGAACATTTTTGTGTGTGTTTGTTGGGCATTAGTCTGTCTTAATCAGAAAAAGTTTGTGTTCATGTTTTTTTGCTCACTTTTTAATGGGGTTGTTTGATCGTTTCATGTAAATTTACTTGAATTCTTTGTAGATTCCAGTTGTCAGTCCTTTATCAGATGTATAGCATGAACATTCTTCTTCCATTCTACGGGTTTTCTATTTGCCCTTTTGATTGTGTCCTTGGCTATGCGGAAACTTTTTAAATTTGATCAGGTCCCATTTATTATTTTTGTTGTTGCCATAATAGCTTTGGGTGGCTTCTCCATAAATTCTTTGCCTAGGCTGAGATCTGTAAGCGTTTTTCTAACATTTTCTTCCATTAGTCTTATAGTTTCCTGCCTTAGTCTTTTATCCACCATCAGTTAATTTTTGTAAGTGGGGTGGATTCTGTTTCAGTCTGTCCAGTTTTCTCTGTTCCAATTATTAAATAGGGATTTTTTTTTCCTCCAGCATATATCTTTATCTGTTTTGTCAAAAAACAGACAGGAATATGAGGATGATTTCACCTCTGGGTTCTCTGTTCTGATCCATAAGTCTATGTCTCTATTTTTGTGCTATTACCATATTGTACAACCTCTGTGGAAAGTTGTATGGAGATTCCTCAAAGAAGTTAGAGTAGACCTACCATTAGATCCAGCAATCCCACGAATCCCACTGCTGAGTAGCTGGGTATATACCTAAAGGAAAAAAAGTCATTATATATAAAAGACACACTCAACTGTTTATAGCAGCATAGTTCATAACTGTAAAGACATGGGAACAACCCAAGTGCCCACCAATACATGAATGGATTTTTAAAATGTGGTATATGCACACCATAGAGTACTCCTCAGCCATAAAAACGTGGTGAGCTAGTATCTTTTGTGACAATCTGGATGGAACTGGAAACTATTCTTCTAAGTAAAACATCACAAGAAAAGAGAAACAAACACATGTACTCAGTACCAAATTGGAACCAACAGAGCAACACTTAAGCACATATATGGAAGTAAAGCTCAATGGAAATCAAGCTGGGGAAAGAAAGGGGAGGAGATGAGTAAATTCAAACCTGCTGAGTACAGTGCACGCTATTTGGGTGAAGGGCACACTTATAACTTTGACCCAATAGGTAAAAAAACAAAGTATGTGAATAAAATTTGTGTGCCCCCTAATATTCTGAAAAAAAAAAAAGAATAAGCTACAGACCACCAAAATAACTGTTGACCTATCTGATCAAAGACCTGAAAATCAGGCTCCGTGCCCACATGTGGCTGAAGCGGCTAAGGCGCCAGCCACATACACCTGAGCTGGTGGGTTCGAATCCAGCCCGGCCCACCAAGCAACAAACACAGCTGCAACCAAAAAATAGCAGGCGTTGTAGTGGGCACCTGTAGTCCCAGGTACTAGGGAGGCAGAGGCAGGAGAATCGCTTGAGCCCAGGAGTTGGAGGTTGCTGTGAGCTGTGATGCTACAGCACTCTACCCAGGGGGACAGCCTGAGGCTCTGTCTCAAAAAAAGGAGAATAACTGCGATGAGCTGAAACATTTTAAAGTATACCCTAACTTATTGTTTGTTGATTACAGTAACTTTTTTTAAAAACCAGTGTGAACAACCAATTCATAACTCAAAGTGGTAAAACCCCAAGGTTGAGTTTGGGAAAATATCTTTTATGCATTTACAATGCCATTAACAAACCCTGGTATTACACTTCATTTTTTAAAAAATTGTGTTTACAGTTGATGGTTAACTTACAATAAACACACATTCATTGAATATCTTATATGTAGAAGGCACTGTTCTGGGTTGGGGGGGCCTTCCTCCTGCTCTTGACCATAGCATATGCCATAAATTGTTATAGGTGCTGGAGATACTGAGATAAATAAAATACAGTCACCTTGTAGAATTACAGCTTTATAGGGGAGAGAAATGAATAAAAAAGGTTGCGGTAGAATGTAACAATCTGGCTCGGCGCCTGTGACTCAAGCGGCTAGGGCGCCAGCCACATACACCTAAGGTGGCAGGTTCGAATCCCTAGCCCGGGCCCGCCAAACAACAATGATGGCTGCAACCAAAAAATGGCCAGGCGTTGTGGTGGGCACCTGTAGTCCCAGCTACTTGGGAGGCTGAGACAGGAGACTCACTTGAGCCCAGGAGTTGGAGGTTGCTGTGAGCTGTGAGGCCATGGCACTCTACCCAGGGGGATAGCTTGAGGCTCCGTCTCAAAAAAAAAAAAAAGAATGTAACAATCCATACCATGCACTAGAGACTGCTCTTTATGTACAATGACTAGTGAGTGCTTATTGCATGCCAGACACTATTCTATATATTCAATATAGACACTTTTCTATATATATTCAATATCGAGGATATTGCAGTGAACACACTTGGTACCTCTACCTATATATAGCTTATATTCTTATTGTTGAGTAGAGACAAACATATAAGTATAGTGCATAGTATGCTAGGTATTGTTAAGTACTTGGAGAAAGATTAAGCAAGGACAGGCAGATGCCAGAGGATGGGGAGGGACTCATAATCTTGTGATGGAAAAAATGTAAATGGATAACTTTAAAAAAAAATAAAAATGGGCTCGGTACCTGTGGCTCAAGTGGCTAAGGCGCCAGCAATATACACCTGAGCTGGCGGGTTTGACTCTAGCCCAGGCCCGCCAAACAACAATGACAGCTGAAACCGAAAAATAGCCAGGCGTTGTAATGGGCACCTGTAGTCCCAGCTACTTGGGAGGCAGAGGCAGGAGACTCGCTTGAGCCCAGGAGTTGGAGGTTGCTGTGAGTTGTGATGCCATAGCAGTCGATAGCTTGAGGCTCCGTCTCAAAAAAAAAAAGACCTTCACTTGGCTCCTCTAAAAACATAAAAATGAGAGGGCATGGTGGTGCCAGGCCAGTAGTCCTAGCTACTCAGGAGTATGTGGTGAGAGGAGCTTCAGCCTAGTAGTCTGAGATTGCAGTGAGCTATGATGATGACGATGCCACTGCACTCCCACCAGGGTGACAGTGAGACCTTGACTCAAAGGAGGCGGGGTTGTAAATACACTATCGGAAGATATTAAGAGAAACATCACATTCGTTTAATTTTTATTACAGTAAATTGTCCTAATTGTTCTATTTTATTAGTTATTGTTAGTCTGTTACTGTGCCTAATTTATAAGTTAAACTTTATCACAGGTATGTTAGAAGGAAAGAACGACGTTCATACAGAGTTCAGTACGATCCGCAGTTTCAGACATCTATGGGGCAGGCGGGTGGGTGGGCTAGAATGTCTTGCAATCCTATCAAATGAGGAGGACTAGCGTACCTCGCGTCTCCATTTTTTAATATTACCATGACGTAGGGAGCAATCTAGCCAGCAGTTCTTTAACCTTATACAAGTGTTGTTTTCCCACCCGTAACGCCGTTCTTGCCCCCCAAATACCCTTAATCTAGTAAGACTACTCAATTGTCCATCACTATCTTTTAGAAAATTTCCCCACTACCCACACTCCACAGTTGGCTGAGATGTTCCTGTGCTATTTAGCTGCGTTCGTCAATTCTTCTTCTCTTCCATTGGATTGTGAATGCTTCCAGGAACAATAATGGACTTCATCTTAATCTTCCTCCCACAGGGAAAATGATGGCATACAGTAAGGCATCCCACAGATGAATCAACAGGAAGTGCAATGGCCGATGAGGGAACAATTTACACTTATGTAAGATAATGAAACCGGCTTCAGAAGTCACTCATCTATTACGGAAAAAGTCATACAGAAGTAAGATACATCCCTTCGCGCCTCAAATCCGCTACGCCCGGAAAGGAGCTTCGCTTTGCGACAAGCCTCGAGAGTAGCACAGCAGATGCCGTAAAAGAGGGCAAGGCCTTGGCGACGATCAAGCTTTGAGGCAGGGTCCGGGCGGGAAAGTTCCCGGCTGTCGGTTGGAGGAGAATCGTCGCCCCGCCCTGCCCCCTCGGACGGACATGCCTCGCTCCTGGGAGGCGTGTTCCAGTCTCTCGGACCCAGCGCTGGACGCCTGTTAAGATCTTACTCCCCGTCGCCAGTTAAGTGCCATGGAGGCGACGGTGGAGGCAGAAGTTGGAAATGAGGACGGCGTCAGCAGCTGCGCAGATGTGTGCTTCATGGACAAAGGCCTGCGGAGGTAAAGGGCGCTCCGCAGTCCGGAGCGGCCCGCGCACCCACAAGCCTGGGACTGTGGGCGGCGGGCGGCCTCAGCCGAGCGGAGGGGCATCCCTGCTTTGCCAGCCAAGACCGTACACGAACACAGTCTGGCTTTAGGCCGCCGTGCGCCACCAAAAGTGCTCTGTCCAGGTGCCAGATTGAAAAGCCCTGCGTTCCTTCCCGCCCTCGTCTGCTGCCTGGCGTTTCCCACGGCTCTGCTTAACATTGAAACTGCCCCCCTCCCCATCCCTGACCACTCTTGCTTTTGCTGTTTTTCTTTCTTAACTGGTTATTATTTTCTTGTTTGCCCCCCCGCCTCCATTTTGGCAGTAAAATCAACTTTATTTGGCCACTGTGTCCAATTCCTTTAATTGTTGATTCCGTGTTCTTTCGTCTCTCTTCTACTTCTCCTACCCTGTAAAAAGCATTCACTGCTCCTCATTAGTTTTCTTCCCCCCCATTCTAATTTCTTTTATATAGCACTATAATGCATGTGTTCATATAGTTTTTTGAAAGTACTAAATATAGCATAAATAACTAAATATTTAGTTAGCCGTGTTCCTGTCTTAAGCAGCCCAAACTTGTGCATGGCATATGAGATTATTTGTTCTGAATTTGTTTGTTCTCTGCCTAACTTTTCTGTCTCTTTAGTCGACTCCTGCCATTTCTCCCATTTATGCTCTGAGATTAACCGTGTTGAACTACAGGCAGTTTCGTAGTCAGGTTCTCTGTGCCTTTCCACATGCTGTTCCTTTGTAGAGTGCCCCCTTCTGTGCTAACCTTGCTACTGATAAGTAATCTTGTTCTGGATTCTGATCTGAAATTTGCCATATGAACCCAAGAAAATGTTTTTCAAAGGATTATTTATATTTAATAATTGCCGCCGTTTACCGAATGTGTGTAATATACATTATCACTAATCACAGCAATTCTGCAAGTATGAATTTTTCTCAATTTACAAGTTATGAATCTGAGACCCCAAATCTAAATAATTTGCCCCGCTGCTTGCAGTTGGTGACCGATTAAGTTCAGATTCAAAGCTGTTTATGTCTAATCACTGCTTTTTGTACTATCCTACGTTATCTGCACTATATTTATTTCCAGAAACTGACATATGTCAGAAAATAAGTGGTTATCATTAAGAGCATGTGTTAATAGCATAAATAAGTCTGGCACTAAGTAAGCTTAGTAAAGAACGCAAGCTAGATAATTAGGAAACACTTCAGTGGTTCACTTTTAGAGGTTGGCTGGTGTGAAATTTGCAAATAATTCCCCACTGATACGGTTATGTTTCCTATGCTTAAATATAGCTGCTACAGAACCTAAAAATTGTGCGTCCCTATTCCTGACTGTAGCTCCATCCAACACACCTAAACATTGGGTTTCCCTGTTCCTGACTGTAGCTTCATCCAGCACATCTACACTATGTGTTCCTGAAGCTACTACCTTGAGGAGAGGCTTGAGTTTATAGATAGTAACTGAGGGAGTGAAGAAATTAGTTCTATGTAGAGGAGGTGCATTCAAACTTTCAACAAGGAAAGGAAAGACAGGAAGTTTTTCACTAGAAATAGCAATAAGCAGTGCTTTCTTTGAAAAATCAGCTACAATGTGGATTAAATAGCCAGTGCAGACAGTGAAGAAGATAAAGTTACAAGCTCCAGCATAAGATTTGGCCTTATACTTGGGTTCTGTTAACATAATAACTGCAAGAATTTGGGGAAGTTATTTAATTTCCATAAACTTGAGTTTTCTTCTGATAACCTACTGCTTAGAGTTATTTTTAAGAATTTAAATAAGATACGGAAACTGAGGCTTAGAAATGTTATTTGCTCAGGTAGCACAGCAAAAAAAGTGGTACAAATTTTAGTTGGGGTATTAGTATTCTAGAGTCTTTACAATTATTAACTGCTCTGCAATACTGCTATTCACTCTATGCTGATGATTTTGCAAATAGAAGCTAGAAATGCCTGCAGCCAGAATGGTTTCTTTTTGGCATAAATGGTCCAGAATACTGGTTTGTGTGGTAAGAAGCACTGTGTTATATGAGACAATTTCAAAGCAACCATAAATAGGGATTTCATTCTGAAATGAATAGGGTACATTTATTATCTACATGCTGTTTGGTTAATTTTATTCTACCATGCTTTTAAAATCAGTTTTTTACTTGTTTTTTATAATATCTATGTTATTTTGTAGCATATCAGAATTATCTTTAGATTCAGCCCTTCATGCCATCAATCTTCATTGCAATAACATCTCCAAGATCAAAGCCATTGATCATATTTGGAATTTACAACATTTAGATCTGTCATCTAATCAAATAAGTCAAATTGAAGGGCTATGCACGCTGACGAAACTACGCACTTTAAATTTGTCCTGCAATTTGATCACAAGAATAGAAGGTTTGTAAGTGACTTTCATATAATACTTAGCATAAAGAAGATGATTTAAGTCCATTTTTCTTCCCAAAAGACTGGAATACGTATTAGAATAAACTTTTGAAAACTGACCCTAGATCTCATTATAGATAATGTCTTCCAGGGGCGGCGCTTGTGGTTCAAGGAGTAGGGCACTGGCCTCATATACTGGAGGTGGCAGGTTCAAACCCAGCCCAGCCAAAAACTGCAAAAAAAAAAAAAGAAAATGTCTTCTGGAAAAATCTCAATTTTTCAATAAACTAAATATTTTTTTCAAAATACCAATAAAATTGACTTCACTATTATGAGACTAGATTTGCTTCAAAAAAGTCTGAAATAGTATTGTAATACTATATCTCTCTAATTCTTTAAATCCTACAAAGACTTTGTTTTCTTTTAGGACTTGAAGAACTAATAAATCTGACTAAACTAAATTTATCTTATAACAACATAAATGATCTTAGCGGTAAGTACATATGCTTGTGTTTGCTGTAATGCTGAATGTTTGTCACATGTGATGAGTTAGCTCAGCATGTTGGAAATCTCTGAATAGTAACCTAGTTTCTGACTGTTTAACTAGAGAGTGTGCTTCAGTCATAGTTTTATTTTTTGGGTGCCAAAGCCACAGCTGAGTAAAAATAGTAGGAAAAACTTGGATGAGAAGGACCCATTTTAAGGGAAAATGTTTTAATCTTATATAATTAATTAATGTGCTGTTACAAAGAGTGGAGTAGTTTCAATAGTACTTTCTATAGTGGTGAAAATGTTTTACATCTGTGCTGTCTGGTATGCCAGGCAATAGCTCAATATGGCTGTTGAGCACCTAAAGTGTGGCTAGTGCAACTGAAGAACTGAATTTATAATTTTATTTAATTTTAATTACATTTTAAGAATAAAAAGCCACATGTAGTTAGAGGCTAGTGTGTTGAACAGTAAAGTTATATGACATTTCAAAGGCTGTTTAAAAATTAAGGAACAAATAAAGTTATTTTTTCTGTCTTTGGTATAGCAAGATTTAACTGTTTTTAATTGATTAAGGTGATAGAATTGATAAATTTAGCAACATTTCGTGACTATTAGAATTCTATTCAAACTAGCCAAATTCCTCTAATTATCCTTATAATCTTTATCAATATTCAGAATAGTTTTATTCATTTGTTAAGTTGTTTTTCTCCCCACTAGAAAAATACTACCCTATGCCAGCTGCTTAGCCTACCCAAAATTCAAAGACCTAGTCTGTACCTTTAAACTAGGGGTTCTCACACTTTTTAAACAGGTGGCCAGTTCACTGTCCCTCAGACCGTTGGAGGGCCAGACTGTGGCCTCTGGGACGAGTCAGCTGCTAAACAGGACAGTCCTCAGTGGGCCACATGTGGCCTGCAGGCTATAGTTTGAGGATGCCTCCTTTAAACTGAAGTAGTAACTATATTTTAATTTTTTAAGACTTTTGTTACTCCAAAGACATGAAAGTATGAGAGGAGTTTCAACCTTAGCCCTATCATTGCTGTGTAATGTTGAGCAAGATATTTTACTTTTTGGATGAGGTTTTCTTATCTAAAAAATGTGACTATTGGATAAGGTAGTTCGTTATCTCAGCAAATATTTATGAAAGACCACTCTACCAAATGTTGTTCTATAATGATGAACAAATAACAACAATAAACAAAATCACAGGGCTTACATTATAGTGGGTAAGAAGAACAAGTAAACAAATAAGATCATATCAACCCCTCCCCCAAAGTAAGCACAGATTTGAGCAGACACCTTACCAAGAAAATATACAAATGGCAAATAAGCACCTGAAAAATATGTTAATCATTCTTAGTGATTAAGGAAATGCAAATTAAGACCACTTAACACCTAAAATAGCTAAAAAATTTTAAAGCTGGAAAAGTGCTGGTAAGATTGTGGAACAACTAAAACTTAGATAAGTTGCCAGTAAAATTTAAAATGGTACAGTTGCTTATAATGGCAAACTTAAATATAATCATGCAATCCCATTCCTGGGTATTTATTCAGAGATCTTAAAACATGTCCTCACAGAGGCCTGTATGTGTATATTCATGTGATACGTTAATATTATTGCTTTTTATACAACCACGTTTATATTATTACTCATAACCTCTGAAAATTTGGAATTAACCCGTGTGTCCAACAACTGGATAAAGAAATTGCACTACATCCATACAATGGAATACTACTTGGAAATAAGGACTGAACAATGGTACATGCAGCAACACAGATACATCTAAAGAGAATTATGCTAAAACAAAGAAGCCAGACTCAAAAGGCTACTCTGTATGATTCCAGTTATGACATTCTGACAAAGATAAAGATAGAGAAGCAGAAATCAAAAATTATTGGTTACTAGCGGCTGGAGATGGGGAGAAAATATTTATTTATTATATGATAGAACCTTTTGGTGATGGAAATGTTCTGTATTTCAGTTGCAGTGGTAGTTACAACTCCATATATTTTTTAAAATGCATCAAATTCTACACCTAAAATGGGTGGATTTTAGTAACTTAATATCAGAAAATGATAAAGATTATGATGAAAATAAAAGGCAACCCTGTAAGTTCTATTCTTATTAGAATGATGATTTATAAATTCATAAATACATCAGTAAATGGTAGCAACTTAGATGATAAGAACATGCCAAGACTAAGGCAGTATCAAGTTTGCCATGTAAGAAAGGTTTGTTTTTAAAGATCATTTTGGCCACTGAGTGGAGAGTTGATTTGATGTGGTTGGGAATGGGAGTCCAGTGCAGTGTACATAGCCCTTGTCCACAGCAGCTGCAGCTGAAGTCTTTGTGGGCCAGACACCAGTAGCATCCGCTACCAAATGCTCAAATAAGCTCAGACAGGAAATATTCCCAGAGAACTAAATTAAATGAGTGCTATTTGTATTTATTTTATATTCAAACCGACAAAATTGAATTGAACTACAGCATTTTGTTTATGTCTGCTAATCAAAAATGATGTGTTGAGAGAGCCTAAAGCCACTGCTTCGTGCTTGTTCTCAGATAAGTACATGCATTGAGTGGGAAGGTTCTTTCAATTTGTTTTGTAGAGAGTCAGAGCGTAGGAAACCTCAGGGTTACGACCTCAAAGAAATGCTAAACCTGTGTTTCTTCAGAATAATAATTACCTTTACCGATATTATATTATTAGATGTAGCTGTTATTAATAACAACAAGCTCTTATTAATGTTACTCTTTGACCTCTTAAAGTATCACTTATGTAACAATTACTTTTAGTTAGCTATCAAAAAGACTACTGCAGTGGCATCTAAAATTTTTTTTTTCCCTTATTACAGGGTTGATCCCCCTTCATGGAATTAAGCATAAACTTAAATATATAGACCTACATAGTAATTGTATAGATAGTATTCATCACCTACTTCAGTGTACGGTAGGATTGCACTTTTTGACCAATCTCATTTTGGAAAAAGATGGAGAGGCCAATCCTGTCTGTCATTTACCAGGTATGAACAATTAGTACTTTTTGTAACAGTTAAAAGCTGCTTCATTTTCTGAAATTGGTGTTTATAACCTCCTTTGATTTAAGTCTTAAACTTTGTAATGTTGTATTATGTTTTGGGGAAACAAATTAGTTTATTAAAAGAAACTAAATTGCTTTTCAAAGAACACAGGGTGAACAGATCAGTAGTTCTCCTATTTAAATAGTTTTATATTTGATAAGTGAACACCTCAAAATTAGATCATTATGATATATTCTAATATAACATATGCAGCCATAAAAAATAGACTATTTTTACTAATGGACATCTTCAAGATATATTAAGAGAAAGAAAAGCAAATTGAAAAGTAGTACATGTCATAGGCTACCATTTCTGTCAAAAGCGTAGCATAGAGTGAAAACATCTAGAAAAATATATCAAAAAACTAATATTATTGACTAACTGCAGGAAAGGGAACTGGGTACCAAGATCAAGTAATGTTGGGAAAACATTATACTGTATATCTTTTGAATTTTATACTGTTTGAATTTATTATGTTATTGTTTTTTTTAAAGCTTCAGGTTAACACAGGGTGTCCTTAAAGTTCATGTTGCAGTTTACTATGTTAAAGTATTTTAAATTGCATATGAACTTTATGTCCACCCTGTGTATATAGATGATGCTGCTGAAATGCTCTTTGATCTAATTTAGAATCAATCACATAAGCAAAGATAAAGCAGACTAGGCTGTTTTTAGAATTTGCCTATCTTATATTGCTTATACTGTAAGAGAGAAACGTGTAGAATATGAATATTCATTTAAAGATGTGCATGGAAGATTCCAGGAACTTAAATAGCCTACAGTAGGAAGGGGAAAAAAATCTGCTTGGGTTCGGGTTTGTTACAGAAGCTCAATTTTGTTATTCACATGCAGCTAGAAAAAAGGCTTTTCACAATATAAGAACTTGTTTTGATGATTAACTTCACAGAAGAAGAATAGTCAAGAATTAGTTTCTTAAGATCAGGACAGGTGTGAGTTTTCTGGGGAAACCTTTTTCTTGGAAGAAAACTTTATTTCTAAATTTCTTATTTTTCTTTTCTTTGCTAACCCTTTGGCTAGATTTTTTTTCCTAACAAATTTGTCTCAATCTCTAGTTTCTACAATTTGAATTGTTATTTTCACTTTCTTTTCTAAATGAGATAATGTGGTAACCCTCCCTCCAGAATTGAGAGAAAACTTATTCCTAAAATAACTTATCTTCGAAAATTCCTAATACTAATTTGCCAGACTTCTTTCCTTCTTTTTGGAGTTCTTCTAACCACTCCATTGGTCCATTGGTCTTTCTGAGAAATACTTAGGTGTTTGTGGGGTTTTTTGTTTTTTGGTTTTTTTTTGAGACAAGAGTCTCACTATGTCACCCTCAGTAGAGTGCCAATGGTAAGAGCAACCTCAAATTCTTTTGGGCTTAAGCAGTTCTCTTGCATCAGCCTCCCAAGTAGCTGAGGCAAGAGACTACAGGTGCCCACAACAACACTCAGCTCTTTTTTGGTTGTAATTGTCACTGCTGTTTGGGAGGCCTGGGCTGGGTTCCAACCCACCAGCTCCCATGTATGTGGCTGGCACCCTAGCTACTGAGAGCTGAAATATTTAGTTTTAAAATTACATTTAAGAAAAATTAAAGTGTTCCTTTTACCTTAAATATCAATTTACTGTTAATTTGTCAGATTTCACATATTTAATTACTCTTAGGGAAAATAAACACATACCTTTTTTTGTAATATCCAACCACCAACTCAAACCAGAAAAACATATTCTTTACTACTTGGTAAATGACCTGTCTTAATATTAGTTACATGTAATTTAAAGGAAAATGTTTTACTAATGCTTGACACCTCATTAGGGAAATTCAGGCACTTTGATCATTATTCACATCATCCTGCTTTGTGTTTATTTGCAATATTTATGTTTATACTATTCATATTAAAAATAAAAGATTAGCTTACACAATTGTACTTCTGTACAATTAGCTAACCAATTGTACTTGGTTAGTTTACACAATTGTACTTGTTTCATGCATTTATAACTTTAATATTTTTTTTTTTTTTTGGAGACAGACCCTCACTTTGTTGCCCTTGGTAGACTGTCATGGTATCATATCTCTCAGCAACCTCAAACTCTTAGTCTCAAGCAGTTCTCTTGCCTCTGCCTCTCCAGTAGCTGGGACTACAGGTGCCTGCCATAACACTCAGCTATTTTTAAAGATGGGGTCACACTCTTGCTCAGGCTGGTCTCAAGCCCCTGAGCTCAGGCAGTCCACCCACCTCAGCCTCCCAGAGTGCTAGGATTACAGTGCCATGGTGGCCAGCCATAACTTTAAATTTTTAAAGTTAACTTTTAGACTTTGATTAGGAAGTTTATTTGGGAGGAGTGGAGAGTGTGTTGTTGTTGTTGTTATTTTAATTTAATTATTGGATGCTGAAGAAGTTGAATAAGTAGCATTTGTTACAAGTTTATTGGTGTTTTCTTGAACTAATTATATCATTCATGTGATGTATCTGGTAGTTGATAAGTTTAGTTTGTTCTAGAAATAACCTTTTCCTTTAATGTTTAAATTTTCATTTTGAATGTTTTCAAGGGTACAGAGCAGTTATTCTCCAGACTTTGCCACAACTTAGAATCCTAGATTGTAAGAACATATTTGGTGAACCAGTAAATATGGCAGAAATAAATTCATCACACCTACAGTGCTTAGAAGGTCTTTTGGATAATTTAGTTTCTTCTGAATCTCCCCAAAATATAAGTGAAGACGAGGTATAGTATTAATTTTTTTCCTAATATAAAAGATACCAAAGTTTAATTAATAAGTGAATGGAAATTAAAAGGATTTTGGTTTGTTTCTGTGTCATAGATCATTGATAATATGCCAGTGGTAACAGCACCTGACAATGAGTTAGCTCATTTGGAGCAGTTTGCAAGTTCACCAGCAGATACTGATATGCCATCTTTTATATCTGGGTGTCCATCTTCTGAGCCAGAAAAAGTTAATCATGAAACTGATTTTCAGAGTGATAAGAAACTTCAGAATCTAGAGGATCGATTTTTACAGCTTCTAGATGAAGTAACTATTTTTCCTACTTTTCTAAAACAATATATGTTTATTGAAGAAAAAAAGAGTTAAAACATGTAAAATAAAAATTATGTATAAGCTAACCAACCAGAAACAATCTATATTGAAAGCATCAAATGTGTATTTTTGTTTTCTTTTACAGAAATAGGATTTTATTACAGTAGTAGTGGTAGAAAAAGGTAACATACATTTTTCATTTGTTTCCTTGTCTTTCTTTACATTTTCATTATGTAATCTCTATAATCTCTTTGTCTTATTCTATAGTACTTCATATTGCTTCCACCCCACCCACCTTTAATTTCAACCTTAAGCAAGCCGATAACTATTTGGACTCAAATGTTTGTTAACATAAAGGATACTTGAGTTACTTTTGGCTTGTACTATCTCTTCAGTTGTTTAATAGTCAAAACTGCTTCTAGAACTTACAGCTGAATGGCAAGTTAATTTACATAGTTCCTGCTTCCGTTTCAATTTTCAGCAGACTACCACCCCATTAGAATTGTTAATCCTTTTCACCCTGCTACTGATTCTCTATGAACTGGGTGAATTACATTTCTAGAATTTACTGCTACAGTTCTCTAACCCTTGCTCCAGCATTTTTGCTCTGGTCCACAACAATAGTTGTTTTCCTGGCAACACCTTTCTGATTGCAATTTATTATTACTTTGTTTGCCTTCTACCTAGGTTTAGGATAGAAAGATTATGGTATAGGTCATAGAGGCTATTAGTCAAATGTTAGTTAGATGTAGAAATTTTTGAGTGAATTTTAATACTCAAATTTCTTTTCTCAAAATAGGAAGGGGGAAAGAGTGAAAAATGTTTATGGAATGGCTATGCCACGTTGGGGTTTTTAATCTTGAACTACTGTCATATTTCTAATATTAACAATCTTGGATAAATAAGAGGTGTGCCTTACATTAGTAAGAGTGGATAAGGATATGAGGATTCCGTGTGTCAGAAATCACTAGAGATTTCAATCTGGGCTACATACATAGGTAGTGATAGAAGTGGGACAAGAATTCTGGCATACGTATTCTTTGACATCATTGATACATATGGCTGAACTTTTGGACAGCTCCATTTCCTTGGTGTCATTTTTCATCTTTTTTTTTTTTTATTCCTCCTGTAGTGTTTTCTTGCGGGGGGGGTGGGGGTGGGGGGGGAGGCATGTCACTGGGATCACAAGGTCCTGCTGTCTCGTTGTCCTGTTGTTCTTGTAGAGACAGGGTCTCACTCTGGCTCAACTGGCTCAGGGGGGTCTTTAGCTGGTCTTGAACCTCAGAGCACAGGTGATCCACCCGCCTCGGCCTCCCACAGCTCACCTGGCCATTTTTCATCTTTTAATGGCCGACTATTCTGCCAATGTCAAAACTTACATTTAAGCTTAATTTAAATTCAAAGTGAACTTTTCTGTTGCTATTCAGCTATTCTCTTTTTTTTTTTTGAGATAGAGCCTCAAGCTGTCCCCCTGGGTAGAGTGCTGTGGCATTACAGCTCACAGCAACCTCCAAGTCCTGGGCTCAAGAGAGTCTCTTGCCTCCGCCTCCCAAGTAGCTGGGACCACAGGCGCCCGCCACAACGCCCGGCTATTTTTTGGTTGCAGCTGTCATCGTTGTTTGGCGGGTCCGGGCTGGGGATTCGAACCCGCCACCTTAGGTGTACGTGGCTGGCGCCCTAGCCGGTTGAGCTATAGGCGCCGAGCCTATTCAGCTATTCTCAATTCATTTTCATGACAATGCAATCAAGTAGATAAAGAAGAAGGTATTATTGTCCTTGTTATGGAAAAGAAACTCAGGAGTTTAAATAACTTATATAAGAATATTTTTAGGCTAAGTGCCTATAGCTCAGCGTCTAGGGCACCAGCCACATACACTGGGGGTGGTAGGTTCAAACCCAGCCTGGGCCTGCCAAACAACAGTGACAACTACAACAGAAAAAATAGCTGGACCATTTGATGAAAATATTTCAAATTGTATATAAAACCAGCATATTGTACCCCATGATTGCATTATTATACACAGCTATGATTTAATATAAAAATAAAAAAGGAATTAGGAACTGGAAAAAGAAAAAAAAAATAGCTGGGCATTGTGGTGGGCCCTTGTAGTCCCAGCTACTTGGGAGGCTGAGGCAAGAGAATCGCTTAAGGCCAAGAGTTTGAGGTTGCTGTGAGCTGTGACCCCATGGCACTTTACCAAGGGTTGACATAGTAAGATTCTGTCTCAAAATAAAAAAAAAAAAAGAGGATATTTCTATTAAGAGAAAGAGTTGAGCTTCAAACCCAAAGCTCCTTATAGCCAATCACATTCTTTCCACTATGTCATGCTTCTTATTCTGCTATGGTGACAGTTCTTTCTACTTTGTTAGCCAAAAATAGGAGTCTGTCCATAAGGAAAGAAATGTGATTCCCTGCTCTACATATTAAAAATATTCAAGAATAATGTTTTTGTTTGCTGTCTTGCTTGGTATAAAGAGTAAATATGTGATTTGAATTTTGTTTAAGCTGTATATGTACTCAAATGATTTTATTTCAAAAGTATGAATTTGTAAGTAAAGTCATTATAACATGGAACATGTCCTGCACTATAATAAGGACATTTGTTTTTCTTAATCATGGGACTTTATAATTAATTACAATCTCTAAAAAGCTGTTTTGTCTTTAATTTTAATTCTATCTGGACATTTTATCATGAACATTTTCATTCTTCAGTAAATTTGAAAGGATTTCATCGTGAATACCAATATATTTACCAACTAACTAGATTTACTAACATTTTAACTTAATTCATCATATATCTATTTTATACTTATTTCATCATATGAGGTCTGGCAATTAAGTTTGTGAACTTGCCACTGTGTGCTTATGTTGTCAGCACTGTTACAAACAACTCCATTTGGTTTCATAACCTTGGTATATCAGTGTCTTACAATTGTGTTCATGTCTACATATGGTGGTTTTGCTGAGTGGCGTTCATTGTTGCATGTTTTTATGTGCTGTCACTAGAATGTCAGAGCTTGAATTAGAGCTTGATTAGAAGTGAAATCAGGAACGTATTAGTCCAAGGGGGATAATGCTGTAAAGAAAATGGCAGTATACAAATGTATTGAACTTTTTTCTGAGGGGAAAGAAATCATCACGGATCAAGAGAGATCAAAGCAGCCAATAACAAGCAGAACTAATGAAAACATTATTACAAAAATTCATTGAATTATGTGTCAAAATCATCAGCTGATTGTGAGAAGCAGTGTAGACCACGTAAACATCGATAGAGAAATAGTTACAAAAATCTTTTTTTTTTTTTTTTTGAGACAGAGCCTCAAGCTGTCCCCCTGGGTAGAGTGCCGTGGCATTACAGCTCACAGCAACCTCCAACTCCTGGGCTCAAACGAGTCTCTTGCCTCTGCCTCCCAAGTAGCTGGGACCACAG
>CAUYTI010077187.1:0-29762 GCA_963575145.1 Galago senegalensis | reverse complement strand
AAAAAAGAAAGAAAGAAAAGGAAAAAAAAATAGTATGAATTCATACCACTTATAGCAGTTGGGGTTCAATCTCAAATTGTATTTAAAACTTCCATACTTGATGACTACTGTTAACCATATCTAGTTTATTTATTATTTATTTATTTATATATTTTTTGGAGGTAGATTCTCACTTTGTAGCCCTGGATAGAGTAACGTTGATTCAAACCTAACAAAAACTCAAACTCTTGGGCTTAAATGATCCCCTTGCTCAGCCTTCCATGCAGCTGGGACTGCCACCATGCCCAGCTCGTTTGTCTATTTTCAGTAAAGACTGGGGTCTCACTCTAGCTCAAGTGGGTCTTGAATTCCTGAACTGAAGCGACTCACCCACCCCAGCCTCTCAAGTGCTGGGTTTACAGGCGTGAGGCATCATGCCTGGCCATAGATGAGGGTGTTCCTGGTGCACAAAATGCTGTTTGTATTGCATCAAGTGCCAGTTTAGTTTTTCACTGGTCACACTCTTATCTGTGGATTGGATGAGGTGATGTGGGAATGGCTGTTCTTGAAGAGGCCAAGTCCTAAGGAGTGGCCACTACGAAAGGTAGGGAGTGGGACATAATAATTACAAGGCAGCCCCAGGCAGAACTTTTACAGAGATATTAAAAAGTACAAAAGGTTAATTAAAGCACAAAAGAAGCCAAGGAACACACCAAAAAGTGCAAATTCATGGCCTCATTTTCCTTCTCTCTCTGGGTACAGTGTGAAGTGAAGGGAGCTTTTAGGAAATGCCCAGAATTTCAATGCATCTGTGGCGATATCACATTCCAGGGATCCTTTTTGCAAATGCAAGCATTTATCTGGATGGCTGTTGGGCTCAGACTGCACAGGTGCATGTTTTCCAAGATGGCGTATACATAGCAGCCCACACTGTCTTCTTTGGTTAATTTTCAACTCCCCAGTTATTACCCACAAAGCCTTGGTGAGTACCCAAGTGTAGACAGAATGGATCACTTCTTTTTCCTCTACACCTTACTAGCAAATAACTATTATGAAGTCATTTGTTTTACAAATGACATATAGTATGTCATCTATAGAAATATAGTCTGATCAAATCTTCGAGAGGTGTAAATCATAATATCATAGACTGTCGATGCTATAAGAATGTTAAACCCAATTTAAATCAATGTAATTTATTTTACAGAGATAGAATATGGTCCAAGAATGGTAAAATACATTTTATACCCCTAAATAAAGACTTTGTATGGCTATCTATTGATTGCAATACAGTAGTTGCCATTGTGTTTATGGAAGATTTAAAATTTTTTTAAATTCAGCACTATATTCTATGTGGATATAATTTTGACATTAATTTCTGATATTTAACATTAAGCAAATCTCATTTTTTGATTGATTTTCTTGAAATGAACAGTTTTAGTACTAAGAAAACATCTTCTTGCATGGATGTAGTGTAACACCAATGTCACAGTAAACTGTTAAAGTAGAAATCTTTAATATCTATCAATGTTGAGAATAAGTAATTTTCTCTAATCAAAATTAATTCAAAATTATTCTAAGCATATACAAATGCATTATTTAGAAATACATTTCCAATAGAAACCATTTGTTTTGTTTATCCACTTTATTTAAAATCAATATAAAATTTCTTGCTTATTTATATGCAATTTATATTTTATAATTTCAATTTACTACATATGATTAATTTTAAAACATCATGTTTTATCCTCAGACACAAGTCTAACCTCAGCAAATTTCAGCAAAAGTATAGAAATTATTCCTTGTATCTTCTTAGACAACCATGGAATAAAAGTTGAACTCAACAGCAACAGGAATCTTCATACTCAAAGTCAAGTCATGGAAGCTAAATAATCTGCCTACAGTGCATCTTAAAAGGCTACGTGTGAAACTTACTAAATGTAGAATATAAATGTCTTAACACAATAATTAAAAAAATGCCATGAAGGCTATGTTAACTAGTTTGATGAAAAAATTTTAAAATTGTAAAAAACCAGCACATTGTACCCCATGACTGCATTAGTGTAGTGATGATTTAATAAGATAAAAAAAAATAAAAAAGTTATGTTCTATCATAAAAAATTAAAATTAAAATAAAAAAATAAATAATCTCAGGCTGAATGATAGCTGAGTCAAAGAAAGAGAGGATGCCAACAACTTAATGGATGATCTCAAGTAACTGGAAAAGGAAGAACATTACAAACACAAACCCAACAGAATAAAAGAAATAACCAAAATTAGGGAAAAATTAAATGAAATTGAAAACAAAAGAATCATTCAGAAGATCAACAAAACAGAAAGATTAACAAAATTGATAAACCTTTGGCCAACCTAACCAGACATAGTAAAGTAAAATCTCTAATATCATCTATCAGAAATGCTAAAGGAGAAATAACAACAGACACTTCATAAATTCAAAAAATTCTTAATTAGTACTACAAAAATCTCTATTCCCAGAAATATGAAAATCGGAAGGAAATGGACCAATACCTGGAAGCATGCCACCTTCCTAGACTCAACCAGAAAGAATTAGACATTTTGAATAGACCTTTATTAACCACTGAAATAGCATCAACAATACAAAATCTCCCTAAAAAGAAAAGTCCAGGACCAGATGGCTTCACATCTGAATTCTATCAAACCTTTCAAGAGGAACTAGTACCTATATTATACAATGTATTCCAAAGCATAGAGAAAGAAGAAATACTTCCCAATACTTCCCAATTCTATGAAGCAAGTATCACCCTGATACCCAAGTCAGGAAAGGATCCAACAAAGAAAGAAAATTATAGACCAATATCATTAATGAATATCAATGCAAAAATATTCAATAAGATCTTAGCAAACAGAGTTCAACAACACATCAAAAAAATTATACACCATGATCAAGTTGGTTTTATTCCAGGGTTACAGGGTTGGTTCAACATATGCAAATCTATAAATATAATACATCACTTCAAAAAATAAAAAGAAGACTATATGATTCTCAATTGATGCAGAAAAAGCCTTTGATAATACCAACATCCTTTCATGATCAGAATTCCTAAGAAAATAGGCATAAATAAGAAGGGACATTTCTTAAACTGATAGAGGCCATCTACAGCAAACCCACAGCCAATATCATATTGAATGGTGTAAAATTGAAAACACTTCCACTAAAATCAGGAACAAGGCAAAGATGCCCACTGTCTCCACTGCTATTTAACATAGTAATGGAAGTCTTAGCCATTGCAATCAGGCAAGAGAAGGTGATAAGGTGTATCCAAATAGGGTCAGAGGAGCTCAAACTCTCACTCTTTGCTGATGATATGATCCAATGCCTGGAAAATCCCAGGGACTCAACTTCAAAACTCTTACAAGTGATCAAGGAATACAGCAGCATCTCAGGATACAAAATCAATATTTACAAGTCAGTAACTTATATACGCCAACAATAGTCAATCTGACAAAACAATCAAGGACTCTATTCCTTTTACAATAGTGCCAAAGAAGATGAAATATCTAGGAATTTACCTAACAAAAGAAGTGAAAGATCTCTATAAAGAGTACTATGAAACTTTGAGAAAAGACATAGCTGAAGATGTTAACAAATGAAAAAATATACCATGCTCATGGCTGGGAAGAATCAACATTCTTAAAATGTCCATACTACCAAAAGCAATTTACAGATTTAATGCAATCCCTATTAAAGCACTATTGTCATACTTTAAAGAACTTGAAAAAATAGTACTTCAGTTTATATGGAATCAGAAAAAAACCTTGACTAGCAAATACATTACTCAGAAATAAGAACAAATCAGGAGGTATCACTTTACCAGACTTCAGGCTATACTATAAATCTATAGTGATCAAAACAGCATGGTACTGGCACAAAAACAGAGCAGTAGGTTTATGGAACAGAATAGAGAACCAAGAGATGAACCCAGCTACTTATCCTTATTTGATCTTTGACAAGCCTGTCAAAAATATCCAGTGGGGGAAAGATTCCCTGTTTAACCAATGGTGCTGGGTGAACTGGCTGGTGACCTGTGGTGTATGTAACACCATGAAATACTAGGCAGACATAAAAAAGGATGGAGACTTCACATCTTTTATGTTTACCTGGATCCCAAGCTGGAACATATTCTTCTTAGGAAAGTATCTTAAGAATGGAAAAAAATTATCCAATTTACTCAATACTACTATGAAATCAACAAAGAACCACCTACATAAAATGGCAAAACATAACTATAGTCCAGAAAGTAGAGTGGAAGAGGAGACAGAGGGGAGGGGTGGGAGGATATGGGAAGGGGGGATATTTGGGTGGACCCCACTTAACGTGCATGATGCAATGGTACATTTCAAAACTATTAACAAATGAGTATAATTGTGATGGATGTGTTACTTAGTTCAATGTAAACATGTCCCATTGATTATTGAAGCAGTATCAAAGTTATGATTTAATAAAAAATAATAAAAAAAGAAAAAAGTCATGTTTAACAAAGCAGCTATAACTGTGGTTAAGAACAAAAGCAATGGTTTAAAAGTCAATAGAAATTTCATTCTGAAGGGCCTTAGTATTATTTTTGTTAAAGATTAAAACTAGATGATATATTTCCCTTGCTCGAATTTTCTTAACAAAAAAACAAAAGGTGATCCATGAAGAGCACAATGGTTTAGGACAACAGCAAGAAGCCCTTTTCCTCACAGTTGAAAATCAAATCAGAAAAGTGAAATTTAGAATTTATAATCAGAAGTACATTTTCTATTAGTAATATTTATAAGTCACTAACATGTTGTTTCTTTGGCTCTTTTGATAGCAACATGAGAGTAGTTTTGGTAATCCTTTAATTTCAATGAGATCCAGGACATATGAAATTAACTGATTTAAATGTGTAGATCACTAAAGATGTTATTGACATCTCCGAGGTTTACAATGGAACAACTAGCTATGTGAATGGATCCTTTCACAAGCCCTGAAATGGTTACACACTGTCCCTGAGGCCCTGTAGTGGGATCAGAATAGTGGAGGCCACACAGATCTTTGAGGTGCTAGATCAGCTGCAATTTCAACAGGGCACCTGCCTGGATCTCAAGGACGGGACACTAGAATGACAGCTGTGGAAAGCTTGAGAAACCTGGTCGTAGTTTCTGGTTATCTGGTGAGGATGGTGCAGTGAAACCCATAGTTCCCCCATTCAAGAGATTCTCAGGTCTAATCAGAAAATGTTGGAAATCAGGTAACATGGAGGTCAGGGTCATACATTTTGATACATTTAATACAATTTGGTATTAAAGCTTTGGTTTCTATGTCTGACTTTTGGGGCTACTGAAATTTTTTTTATACTTTTCTTATGGCCTTTGTCACACATCAGATGGGTGTGAGCACAGTATTTCTTAATGTCTTGTTTGCAATATAATGTTTAAGGGAACAAAATGATAATATGTCTTAACCCACTTGTACACACATAATGCCCAATGCATCTCACAATAATTTCATTACTACTATGAAAAATAGTGTAATTTAATTTACCTGTTATATAAATAATTTTCTTAACATAGCTTTCAAAATGGAGAGGAGAGAAAAGAGCAGCATGAATGTGTGTTTTGGCGTTATCGGTTTTATCCTGGGGTAAATATTTTGTTGTAAATGTAATGACCCAGCCACCCTTTCATTTGAGAGCTATAAATTAGTTTCATAGAAGGGCCGTATCCAATGTCACCTTTATTTAAAACACATTTTCAATAAGAGTGCTTATTCTCCACAACATCGCTTTTCCGCAAGACCCTTATGGCAACAATAGTAAGGAAAAAAATACCCAAATAGAAAGTGACTGAAGAATATGAATAGATATTTCTCAAAAGAAGACATACAAAAAAACCAACAGGTATATGAAAAAGCCTAGTATTGTTAATCATCAGGGAAATACAAATCAAAAGCACGTGTATTACCTCACACTTGTTAGAATGCCTATTACCAAAAAGACAAAAGGTGACTAGTGTTGGCAAGAATGTGGAATAAAGGGAAACTTTGTATACAATTGGTGGGGCATGTAAACTAACCTTCAGCCATCATGGAAAATGATGTAGAGATTTTTCCAAAAATGAAAAATATTACTACTAGAGAATGCAGGAGTCTAACTTCTGGGTATGTATATATCCAAAGGGAATGACAGCAGTATGTTGCAGAGATAATCAGCACTCCTATGTTCACTGCACGTAACTAGGATAGAGCATCAGTGTACTTCTATTCCATGTCCCAGTTCTCAGAGCACCTTCTTGCCTCCACTGGCCTGCCACGTCAGTGCTCACACTCCATCATCACTGGATTCTCAGCTCTACTTACTCTGTCACTACCAGCAGGAGCTGCAACTCCTATGAGACCATCTTTCACGCATTGTTTAGAAATATTTATTAAGCAATTGCTATCAGTTAAACACTCTTGCAGGGGCTGGGACAGAGATGGACCTTACCCTTGGTTCCTTAGATACTAACTTCCTGAGGTAGGATCCATTTTTAAGCCACATATTAGCATCCTGAATTTCATGCTAGAAGAAATAACCAAACAGTGATAACCTTCAAAGGCACAAATGTTTTTATGAAGTGTCTATGTTTTAAAATATTTACTTAATAATCCTAAATAAATTGAGAGAACTAGCAGAAGTAGGTCTTGAGCTTATATTGAAAGAATGCACTATTTTTTTTCTTTTTGGCAATTTTTGGCCAGGGATGGGTTTGAACCTGCCACCTCCAGCATATGGGGCCGGCGCCTTACTCCTTTGAGCCACAGGTGCCACTTGAATGCACTATTTTTTCAGTATTAAGTACTGTCAACATCTAGATGGGGCATATGTTATAATTACGTCTGCTACACAACACAAAGAAAAAACATAAAAACAATAGCAAACACTGACAGTATTTTTGCTTAAGATATTCTCCATAAAAAGAATGGATATATTTAAAAATTTAGCTCAGATGTTGTTTAGAGTTCCTCAAACATCACTTTTCACTATCTTTTAGTTAATGTGGGAGGTGGAGATAGAAGGTGCATGTATCAAAAGCATAAATGCACTAATCACTCAACAAGCATTTATTTAGCACCTACTCAGTCATTTGCTGTACCAGATACTGATGTGGGCTAAAGTGATTAAATAGGATTGTCCTGGAGGTGCTGATACACAACGTGCGGTAAATAGCATGATGTAGGAAGTAACATGGTACTGTAGAAGGGGAATGTTTTTCAGATAGGACATCAGTGAAGAAGTTGTTCTTCCCACAGGAGAAGTGTGGCATGCTCAGTGTCTTGGGAAAGCATGGAAACTCGCTCAGGAGAACTTGGCAGAAATGGCAACAGAGCCTGGGGCATTCAGATCAAGAGCAGGAGGGATGGGAGCAAGATTTCAATGTTGGGCAAACAGAGATAGAAGAATTTCTTGGTTCTTGGTCATTAACCAGTAATATCAGGCACTTAGATAATCTCAGAGGCATGTACCTTTATAAATATTAATTAACAAGAACTTGAAAGGGAAGTAAACCAGAGTGATCATATCAACAGAGAATATGAATACATCACCCATCCACAAAGGCAATGTCATGACTTATATGTGGAATATATATACATTCTGTAACTACCATCTGAACTTATAGGTCATATTCTCAAATATATTGCTCCAACAATTCTTGACAACTCTATACTTTTGGCCCTATAATTTTTCTAAACTGTACAATACCCCCTTTCTCAGGTCCTTTCCCTCTGTAACCAGCTTTAATTCCTTCATTTGTTAATGCAGAGCTGTGAGCAGTGCTTTGCTCTGTGCATATCATCCGCCTTTGGAGTTAGTGTTCCATGCTGGGCTGTCTTCCCCATCTGCTTCTGTCACCTGCCTAGGGAAGACACTAAAATGGACAGGCCTTGTTCTTTATTCACCTCTTTTTCTAAATAGTTTCATTTAGTTTCATGATTGTGGATCGTATATAAATAACTGCACCTCAGATCTCTTTTTCTTCCAGGCTTAATTGTTCAATGTCTCCAGGCTGTCTTTATTTAAAAATCTAGTAGTTACCTCAAAACCAAAGTGTTAAAAAATGTTTTGAAATACTTTCTAAAAAAATTATTATTATCATTATTATTTCAATAGATTTAGGGGGTATAAATTTGTTACATGGATATATCATATTGGTGAAATCTGGGCTTCATTACCCAAATCATCCCCAAATGGTAATTTTTCACTCCTCACGCTCTTCCCACGTGCCCCCTTCTGAGCTGTCAATGTCCGTTTTTCCACCAAACGGAACTTTCGACTTCCTCAGACAAAATGGTTGTTTCTCCAATCTGACCTGGTAAATAACATTGTAACTTAGTAAGTTGTTCAAGCCAAAAACTGAGGAATAGTTCTTAGTCATTATTCTCTTTTTTCTGCCAGCTAGGCCCCTCCCTATCCAATGCAGTCCCACAGGAGGTCTTGTTGTCCCTGAAACAGACCCCAAGCCCATCCAGCCCTCTGTGTCCCCCATGGCCACTGTCCTGCCCATGCTCTCTTGATGCATTCACTTTAAGAACTTAACTCGTCTCCCTATTTCCAATCTTCCCCTCCTTTCATCTATTATTCACAAAGTAGCTGATTTATTTTATTATGAAGTATCTAATACTTAAAAAATATAATTTATATCATATCACCATGCTGCATCAAAACCTTCAAGCCTTTTCTCCTAACCTGTAGAATAAAATCTAAACTTCAAGTGTGATTTACATACCGGAATAATCTGCTCTCTGCCTATTGCCTGCTATGATCTCCTCCTCCCCTTGCTCAGTGAGGGTCCAGCTACCCTGGCCTCATTTCTGTCCATTCATTCATTCATTCAGTATGTGACTGAGCAACTCCTGTGTGTCAGACACTCTTCTCCAGTAGTGAAAGAAAATGCCCCTTCCTATAGGAAATTACATTTTAGTGAGGAATATAGACAGTAAGCAAATAACTACATAATGTCAGAATAGGATATCTGTCATGGATTCAAATAAAGCAAGATAAGAAAATAAATAGCTAAAGTAATCCTGAGCAAAAAGAACAAAGCTGGAGATATCACCCTACATGACTTCAAAATACGGTCATCTATCATGTATTTCAAAGCATCTAGAAGAGAATAATTTGTATGTTTCTAGCATTAAAACAGACAAATATTGGGCCGTGCCTGTGGCTCAAAAGGGTAGGGTGCTGGCCCCATATGCTGGAGGTGGCAGGGTCAAACCCAGTCCCAGCCAAAAACTACAAAAAACAAAAAAAGACAAATATTTAAGGTGATGAATCTCCCAATTACTTGGACCTGATCTTTATAAGTTATATGAATGTATTAAATTTTCACATATACCCCCCCAATAGACACATTAATAAAAAATAAAATAAAAGTGGTTGAGGCTACAAAGCATAAACTCTGGGCACTCTCACAGTCTACTTTCCTTCCTCCTCCTGAGGTAATAATTGCACCTGTCATGTGTTCTGCCTGCAGCCCTTTTCCTAGGCTCTCAAGGAGCTAGTTTCTTCTTAGGACTTTTTTTTCTTGTTAATTTTTTTTTATTAAATCATAACTGTGTACATTAATACATTTATGGGGTATAATGTGCTGATTTTATATACAGCTTGGAATGCGTACTTCAAACTGTTAACATAGCCTTCATCTCACTGAACTATTTGTTTTAAGACATTTATACTCTATTCTTAATAGATTTGACACATACCCTTGCATTATGCATAATAGGTGAGGTCCCACCAATTACCCTCCCTCCAAATGGCCTCCTCCCTCCCCTCCCTTCCCCTTTGTCTTCCCTCCTTCATTCTGGGCTATAGTTATGTTTTATCATTCATATGAAAGTGTGGGTGATTATATATATTGGTTTCATAATAGTATTGAGTACCTTGGATACTTTTTCTTCCATTCTTGAGATACTTTGCTAAGAAGAATATGTTCCAGCTCCATCCATGTAAACATAAAAGATATAAAGTCTCCATCTTATTATGGCTGCATAATATTCCATAGTACACATATAACACAATTTGTTAATCCATTTGTGGGTCAATGGGCACTTGGGCTGTTTCCATGACTTGGCAATTATGAATGGGCTGCAATAACCATTCTGGTGCAAATATCTTTGTTATAAAATAATTTTTAGCCATCTAGATATGCCAAAAATATATTACTGGGATCTGATCAAACTAAAAATCTTCTCCAGAACCAAGAACACAGTAAGTAAAGCAAGAAGATAGCACTCAAAATGGGAGAAGATATTTGCAGGTTATGTTTCTGACAAGGGTTTGATGACTAGAATCAGCAGGGAACTCAAACTAATTTGAGTGATCTCATTTCATGTGGGCAAGAGACTTGAACAGAAGCTTCTCTGAAGAAGACAGGTGCATGGCCTACTAACCATCTAGATATCATCTAACTCCAGTAAGATTAGCCCACATCACAAAAATCCCAAAACTACAGATGTTGGCGCGGATGTGGAGAGAAGGAACACTTCTGCACTGCTGGTGGGAATGCACACTGATATGTTCCTTTTGGAAAGGAATTTGGAGAACACTTAGAGCACTAAAAGTAGACCTGCCATTCGATCCTGCAATTCCTCTGCTAGGTATATATCCAAAAGACCAAAAATCAGTTTTAATTGCACTAGAATATTTATTGCAGCCCAGTTCATAATTGCCAAGTCATGGAAGCAGGCCAAGTACCCTTTGACCCATGAATGGATTAACAAATTGTGATATATATACACCATGGAATATTATGCAACCTTAAAGAAAGATGGAGATTTTACCTCTTACCTCTTTTATGTTTACATGGATGGAGCTGGAACATATTCTTCTTATTAATGTATCTCAAGAATGGAAGAAAAAGTATCCAGTGTACTCAGTACTATTATGAAACCAAAATATAATCACCTGCACTATCATATGAAAGATACAACACAAATATAGCCCAGGATGAAGGAGGGAAGCATAGGGGGGTGGGGAGAAGGTGGGTGGAGGGAGGGTAATTGGTGGGGCCTCACCTATAGTGTATATAAGGTTACATGTCAAATCTATTAAGAGTAGAGTATGTCTTAACATAATAAGTAAGTGAGGTGAAGGCTATGTTAACCCATGTGATGTCAGCATTCCAAAACCAGCACATTGTACCACAACATGCATTAATGTATATAGTTATGATTTAATAAAAAAATTATCAGGAGATCTGATTGGGATAGGACCATGGATTACTGAGATCAATACTTGGCTACCTGTTTAACCAAAGTGGCAATAAAATATTTTTAAATAACATGACTATAAAGAAGCACAGCTCTTTTCTAAATAAGATGCTTTTGTTTTCATAAATAATCAAGGACATGATAAAGTCAGCATAAAACACAAGAAATGATTCTGGTAATACACAGAATCCCTGCTGTCTACACAGAAGACAACAGATAACCTTTCATAACCTCATATTAAAGCAGACCAGTAATCTAGGAAATTCTTTTAATAGAAAATCAGGTTTTTTACATCAGTATATTTGGTACTAAAGCTGTTTTTTGAGAGGTGGTGTCATGACTCCTAGGGGCTGCCTTTGAGGTATGCTTTTCTGAGGGTTGGGGTGCAGAACGTCTGGGTGTGGACAGGGGAGATGCTGAGTTAAGTTCTGGACCTGGGAACCCCTAGAGACTCAACTGGCAGGAAGGCCAGTTCTCCATCTTCCAAGGGTGTTAATTTTTTTTTTAATTTAAATTTCTGTATTTCCTGATGCTTTAACGTCTTGAGGCCTTGCAGACCCTAGAGAGACTATTGCTCCCAGGGCTAGAAGTTGTATTCTTCAAATACATACTAAGCCATCCAGAGCACACACCCTTAAAACCTTCCTCTGTGGGGCTCTTAGACACTGAGCCACTATCCACCCCCCTACCCTTGTTACCCCAGGTCCAGGTACCAGACAACTAGGGCAGCCCTATACCCAGAGTCCACTTAAACCATTCAAAGAGCCATTCTTATACCTGCTCCCCCTGCCTTGCCTTGTCTTTCCCATGGGAACCAACACAAAGGCTCCTGTCCCCATATTACCCTCAGCCTGCTGGCCAGCATGGTACTTCCCAACCTGGCCTGTGTAGTGTGCTATGCCTCTGTTTTTAGAGAACTGTGAGTATAAACTGCTTTCCTCATTACGGTCACTTCTGTGTCTGTCTTGCCATACTTGATTAAAACAAATCCCAGACATATTTAAAAACAGTACTTACCCTGGGAGTAAGGACATGGCACCCAGACATGACACCCAGGCATCGCTGGGCTCATCTGTGTGTCTGCAGTGGGAGGACAGTGCTGAGCAGAGGAGACAGGTGAGGAGGAGAAGGGCGTGCGCCTTTGTAACTCAGAGCTCCACAGTCCCTCCTCGCTGCAGTTCCACTTTATAGGGTAGGAGAATGGGGGCCCCAGAGGTTAAGGAGCTGACCCAGAGGGGCCCATCACACGGCTGGTGAGTGGATAGCTCAAGTTTGACAGGTCTGCCCAATTTCCATGTTTGTTCTGTCCTGTCTGCCTCTCCATGGAACAAATGAAGAAGTTGGTGCCTACAGCTGTGCAAAAACCGGAGTGAGGAAATGGGACTTGAGTCACCCTCTAGAGCAGCAGTTCTCGCCTGTGGGTCACAACCCCTTTGTAACAGTGAAAATACTTTGCGGCATTAGTGAGGTTGAGAACTACTGTTCTAGAGCATCCCAGGGGTGTGGCCTGGAGGGGCGGTGGAGTGGAGTCAGATTTGGAGAATGCAGTCACCTATCTTAGGCCACAATGCACTTATCTGTATTTAGACTCTCAGAATTCATTTGGCCACAGGATCATGTTTGTCTATGTGCATATCTTTTTTTTTTTTTTTTGAGACAGTTTCATATGTCACCATCAGTAGAGTGCTGTGGCGTCACAGCTCACAACAACCTCCAACTCTTGGGCTTAAATGATTCTCTTGCCTCAGCCTTTTGAGTAGCTGGGACTACAGGCACCCACCACAACGCCCAGCTATTTTGTTGTTGTAGTTGTCGTGTTTGGCAGGCCTAGGGCCGAAAACCCCACCTCTAGTGTATGTGGCTAGCGCCCTAGGCGCTGAGCCTGTGCACGTGCACATCTTAATGCAAAAATATTTTATTGCCACTACAATCCTGTAGTTTCCCACTTGCACCTGCATCTTGGGAGGCTGCAGGCCTGGGCTCCGAGTCTGGATGTCAGGTAAGGAGTTCTAAAGAAAACTTCTGAATTATGGTCACTAAAATCAGCTAGTGGAAGTGCCAGCAAATGACACCCCAGAGGGGAAGAAGAGGCGTGAAGGCAGATGTGGAACGCCTTTCTCCAGAAAATTTCAGTAAATGAAATGAAACCTGACGTGTGTAAGATCACTGCAAAAGGAAAACATGGGGCCCACAGCCTGGAGGCAAGTGATGTCAAGTAAGAAGTGCTGGCTGACGCAGAAGAGATGGAGCATAAAATCCAAAATGAGGTCTGCCCTGTAGAGCGCCTGGGCGTCAGGCACCTGGGCGTGTGTGTGTGTGTGTGTGTTTGTGTGTGTGTGTGGTGTGTGTATTTGTGTGTAGTGTTGGAGTATGGGTGTGCATATTGCAGTGTGTGTGGCATCTGTGTAGTGTTCGGTGCGTGTGTTGTGTGTGAGGTACGTGTCATATGTGCCTTCCCACTGCATTCCTGTCTGCATCAGCTTCCTTCCTCATCTGCTCTAGAAAGCAGTGACTTGCCCAGGTGGCCCAGAGTGTCCACATCAAATGCGTCAGTCAGTCCGCAAAGGTCAAGTCTCTTCATTGTTCCCAAGTCTCAATTCTTGGGGAGAATCCTGGCTACCCTAACGTGTAATCCTCTGAAGCCAGCACAGTCTGTGTCCCTTCGTGAACCAGACAGATGATGTTCTGTGAGGCGTCTACTGCAGAGTTTTTAGTTTCATTGAAAAGCTGCTATTTATGTACATGAAGCAGAGAAGACCCAGATTGCTAGAAAGCGTAGCCCAGAAATGGTGCTAAGGCGCCTAACAAGTGGGAGAGATCCCTGTGCCAGGCAGCAAAGGCTGCAGGTTGGGGGAGGCTTGTGCCCTTGGGTGTGCAAGTGCAGTTGTTTTGTGCATAGGACGCCAGAGGGCCACCCCATGGTGACCACAGGGACAGGGCTCAAGACCATCCACCAGCAGCCACGGGGGTCCAGCAGGAAGAACTGAGAACTCTCCTTAGAGACCTGCTTCATTTCAGGTTGCTGCCATCTGCCCCAGGAAAGTGGGATTTGTTTTGTTTTATTTTAAGACGTGGTGTCACTCTGTCATCCTGGCTACAGTATAGTGGTGTCATAATAGCTTACAGCAACCTCAAATTCCTGGACTCAAGAGATCTTCCTGACTCAGCCTCCCCTGAGACACCATGCCTAGCTAATTTTGCTCTTGCTTGCGCAGGCTGGTCTCAAACTCCTGAGATCAAGTGATCCTCCCGCCTCAGCTTTCCAGAGTGCTAGGATAACAGTCTGGCCAAGAAAGTAGGCTTTTAAAAGGAGCTAGATGTGAGACAAAGATGACAGTTTGGGAAATAAGGGGCTTGGTATTGTAGCAAGTCCCTGCTTTCCCAGTCCCTCCATTCCTTGGCTTTGCCCCTTCCTCCTGCCTGGTAGCTCAGAAGGCTGAGAAGCTCCCTCTCCGCTGCCCTTCTCACACAGCCCGTGGGTCAGCGCTGGGGAGGCACAGTTCCGAGGAGCACCTTCTTGCCCTTGAGAAACCTTAAACATGTTTCCGGGAGACTACTAGGAGCTCTTCCTTACCCCTCTTTCTTTTGCTGCACCCACTGTGGGACTCGCACAGTGCCTTGACCAGTGCCTGGGAGCACAACCATTGTCCCTGGCCCCCACAGTGTACGGGCCCCTCAGCACTGACCTGGCCTGGGCTGCAGGGCCAGGCACATCTGTGTGTGTCACAGAGAGGGGCGTTGTGAAATCAGGGGCTGCCCAGCGTTCTCATCCTGGAGGCCCACCTCAAGGAACCAGGCACCATGGTGGATTTGGTGGATTTTTGACCTCCGCTTTCTAGCAGTTTCTCTCTGGGGTCCTGATGGAAGGAAGCCTGCAGACCCCACTGCAGCAATCTGGCTGTGCCCAGGAGCAGTGGCTACGGGATTGTAATGGAAAAGCAGCTTGTGCATAAAGTGGAAGATTGCGATCCTGAGCATCAGACCTGATCTTTTATTTTAAAAGAAACAGACCGTAGGAACTGTTAGACTGCTGCAATGGATACTGGGCTTGGGAGCCACACGGACACGAGTTTGGATCCTGGGCCAGCCACCTACGGCGACATACTGACAAGTGATCTGATTCTCTGCACTTGGGTTTCTAGTCTGTGAATCAGAATGCTGACGTTGTTCTGAGGGCTTACCTGAGGGTTATGGGAATTCGTGCGTTAGAAGATGCTCAGTAAATATATGGAAGGGGCTAGTGAAGCTCTGGTAGGAAACAAACAAGTCCGCTGTGCACACAGAAAGCCCCAGAAACCCGCAGTCAGCTCCCTCCACAGCCCTGGCTTCTGAAGACCCGCACTCGTGGTTCCAGCCAGGGCTGGTTCCCAGTGGGCAGGTCTCCTCCTTGGAAGTGTTTCAGGCTTTGTGTTGGTAGGATAAGTTAGGATCACCTGTGAGGCGATGCTGTGTGGACATAAATGAGATGTAATCTGTTTAGGAGATTTTAAGAATTCATTTTTATTTTTATTATTACAGAAGGATTGTATGCTCATTATAGGTATTCTAGGGAAAAGACACACCAGATCTCACAACTCAGAAATAATTGCTGTTAATATTTTGTGTATATTGGGCCCACCTTTATTCTGTGTATAAACTTGTTTAATTTAAAAGAAAAAAAATGTAGTACATAGTGTATGTTTTGTTTCATGACCTGTTTTTCCCCAACTTAAAAATATATTGTGAGAGGCAAGAGAATCGCCTAAGCCCAAGGAGTTGGAGGTTGCTGTGAGCTGTGATGCTTCAGCACTCTACTGAGGGTTAATAAGTGGAACTCTTGTCTCAAAAAAAAAAAAAAAGATTCTCTGGATGTCATGAAATATTTCTCAACAATATATTTTCATAGCTACATATTAGCACATAATATATATAATATTTTAAATCACTATTCTATTATTGAGCACTTAGGTTGTTTATAATTTTTTAGTGTTTTAAACAACACTGGGCACCTTTCTCCATGAATCCCTATCAGCGAGCATGGCTTGTATGGCAGTTCATCTCCCCTGCATGGTCTCACATCCCTTTACCTGGGCTTCCTTCACCTCTCTACTGTGTGCCGGGATCCAGACAGACTTGCACCTGGGGAATCCAGAGCTGTTTGAGGCCTGGGTTTTGGTTTTAGATAAGGTTGGCAAATTCAGTAAAAATGTTTATATATAACATGAATTAATGTCACACACACACAGCTCAGCCTCTTCTGGTTGGAGAATTGCTAATTCTGTTGAGAAAAATATTCTGAATCACCAAAAATTAAATAGTAAACCCTTTTTTCCTTGACATGTTTGCATTTTCATCCTGAACTCTTGGAATCTATTTCTGTGCCTTATTTAGTTGAATCTGGAGACACTGATTCAGTTTGTTTTTTTCCCTTTAGTTATTAAACATCAGCAGATACCCAAACAAGGTTATGCAATGGCATAGACATAGCATGAATTTCTGAGTCAGACCTGCTGGGGTCAAGGCCTGGCTGCTGCCATGGGGAACTGTTTGGCCTTAGGCCAGCTGTCTAGTCTGGAGCCTGAATTTTCTCATCTCTGACACAAGACAAATGATGCTCCCTTGATGGAGATATTGACTGTGAAGCCTCTAACACAGTATTTGGCACTTAGTAGATACTAATCAGTATTCAATCTTTTCTTCTGCTTTCTTTGAGAACCATCATTGATGACTGTGACCTAAGACAAGTTGTCACAGCAGTCACCAGTATCTGTGGTCAGGAGCTGTGGGTGGCAGATGTGTAGGACATTACCTGACAAAAGTAATGGTCCTGGATTGTGACTGAAGTTTTTGAAAAAAATGCTTAATAGCAGTTAGTTTTATTATCTTTGTCTTTTTCCTAATAAAAATGAAGTATACATAAAATTTAAGCTTCCTTCTCCTTAGCTCAATTTGGTTTCTTTTTTTAAAAATTTCTATGCTGGCTCGGCGCCTATAGCTCAACCGACTAAGGCGCCAGCCACGTACACCTAAGGTGGCAGGTTCGAATCCCAGCCCGGACCCGCCAAAACAACAATGACAGCTGCAATCAAAAAATAGCTGGGCGTTGTGGCAGGTGCCTGTGGTCCCAGCTACTTGGGAGGTGGAGGCAAGAGACTCGCTTGAGCCCAGGAGTTGGAGGTTGCTGTGAGCTGTAATGCCACAGCACTCTACCCAGGGGGACAGCTTGAGGCTCTGTCTCCAAAAAAAAAAAAAAAATCTATGCTGAGAGGGCAAAATGTCTTATAAATATTTTAAAGAGATGGCTCAGCGCCTATGGCTCAAGTGGCTAAGGCGCCAGCCACATACACCTAAGGTGACAGGTTCAAATCCAGCCCAGGCCCGCCAAACAACAATGATGGCTGCAACCAAAAAATAGCCAGGCGTTGTGGCAGGTGCCTGTGGTTCCAGCTACTTGGGAGACGGAAGCAGGAGACTCACTTGAGCCCAGGAGTTGGAAGTTGCTGTGAGCTGTGATGCCACCACACTCTACCCAGGGGGATAACTTGAGGCTCTGTCTCAAAAAAAAAAAATTTTTTTTTTGAAGAGATAATACAAAGCATTTGTGAGTAGAAGTGTTTTGGGTATTGGTAAAAATTTTTAAAGTTGAGGGTGGTGCCTGTGGCTCAAAGGAGTAGGGTGCCAGCTCCATATGCCAGAGGTGGCAGGTTCGAACCCAGCCTCGGCCAAAAACTGCAAAAAAAAAAATTTAAAGTTGAAAAGTTCACCAACTTGACATTTCCAGAAAGCGTCTATGATTTTATTAAAATAGAGCTTTAATTTTTTTTTTTTTTATTGTGAGCTTCCTGAGAAGTTTCAAGCCCTAGAAAGCGCCATTCAGCTAGGATTGTGTATACTGGTAAAGATGAAATTACAGCTCCCAGTTCTGCAAGATGATGAGCTGAGATGATCTAAAGAACCTTCCCACTATAAAACTCAGGATATACTGGATAGAATATGACCAAAAATCACCTTAACTGCACAGCTGAACTCATTGGAATGGAAGAGAAGTCCCAGGTGGCGGTACCAGGAGGTTCTGAAGATGAGACCTGAGGATCATATAACCTGATGTTGCTGCCAGCAAGGAAGAGGCAGTGTTTAAACTGGGAAGCACAGCAGCTAGAGCTGTTGTCATACACTTAGGAATAGAGCATACCCTAGACCCATGGAGGGCTTCAAGGTGGAACTGAAAACCTTCAAACATGAGGTGCTCCAGGAGCCACACTATCAGAGGAAAAGTGGCTTTTTATTCTGCTTAACTCTTACTGTCTCTATTTGGGTTATGGGTAAGGGAAAAAAAATCTGTCCTTGAGGATTTAAAATCTTGAACCTACATGGATATGAGGTTCAAATTTACTTCAACTCACACAGTCTACAAATTGATAAGTAACTTAAAAATTCATCCCTATCTAATGGTAAACCACAGCATGAGAAATATTCATATATGTACTAGGTGTTCAAAAAGGAGACAGGAGAGAGGAGGAAAGAGTTAAAAAAAAAAGATACAGGACAATATTTGAAGAATAAATATCTACAAATTTTCCAAAATTTATAAGTTATGAATCTTCACAGTTACAATGAGTCACTCATTATAAGGAAACTGCAGAATACCAAAGACAAGTAGGAGATATTAACAGCAATGAGAGAGAGAGAGAATGAGAACTACCTACCATGAAATGATATTAGACGGGAAACCTACTTATCAGCAGTATTAGTGAAAACTAGAAGATAATCGAGTAATAATTTCAAACTAATAGGAATTATGTATCCAAATAAAGTATCTTTCAATAATGAGGTTAAAATAAAGACATTGAGACACTTGCTTTTTTACTAATACAAGCCTAATGCTATATACTTTCCTCCAAACAGTTAAGGTTGCATTCTAAAGGTTTTTTAAATTATTTTAATAATCATTCCGTTCAAAATATTTTCTAATTTCTATTAAAATTTCTTTTTGACTTGTGAGTTATTAATAAATATGTTTATTAATTTCCAAATGTATTTGGATTTTCTAATTAACTTTTTATTCTTAATTTCTGGCTTATTTGTATTAGAACATAGAAAAATTCTGTATGATTTCAACCCTTTCAGTTTGTTGAAACTTAGTTGATTTTTATAATATTTTCAGATTTTGTATGTACTTAAAAATAATGTTTTCTTCATTAAATGCAGAATATATCAATTAGGGCAGCAGCTGTGGGTCAGTGAGTAAGGTGCAGGCCCCATATACCAAGGGTGGCAGGTTCTAACCCACCCCAGCCAAACTGCAACAAAAAATAGCCAGACGTTGTGGCAGGCGCCTGTGGTCCTAGCTACTTGGGAGGCTGAGGCAGAAGGATCACCTGAGCGCAAGAGCTGAAAGTTGCTGTGAGCTATGATGCCATAGTACTCTACTGAGGGCGACAAAATGAGACACTGTCTCTAAAAAAAAAGGAAATAAGAAAGAGAAAAAGAATATATCAATTAGATCAAATCTTGTTGTGTGTTTGCTTGTTCTACAGTTGCTGAGGGAAATATGCCTAAATAATCCACTGGCATTCTTAATTCTTATAATTTCTTTTTATATTTACAGGCTATATTATTAGAAACATACAGATTTAGATTTGGTTCTATCTTCTTTATATGTTAATGTTTTATTATTGAATATTCCTCGGTGATGCATTTTGCCTTAAGTCAAGCTTGATTTTCTTTTAGTTAATGTTTGCATGGCATATCTTTTTCCATTCTTTCAGCGTTTCTGTAGCTTTAGATGTGTCTCAGGAGTAGCAAATAAGGGGATTTAAAAATCTACTAGATAGCCTTTGTCTTTTAGTTACAATATTTAGTCCATTTACGTTTAACATAATTAGTAATATATTTGACCTTAAATCCGTAATCTCAATAATATTTTCATTTCTCCCACATATTTTGAGTTGCTTTTTCATTCCTTTTTTGCTTTCTTTGGATTTTTTTATTTTTCCATTTTTATCTTGTATTAGCTTAAAATATATACACCCTTATTATTATATTAGTGTTTATTCTAGACATTGCATCATGCCGCCAATCCTATTTTCTAAAAGTCTAATGTAAATTAGTACTTTTAACATCTGGGCAGTGCTTTTATCCCCTCTTAACTTACAGGCTATTATTGTCATCTACTTTAAATCTCTTTATATTTTTTTCTCTGTGTATTTTTATTTTTATTTATTTATTTATTTTGAGGCAGAGTCTCACTGTGTCACCCTTGGTAGAGTGCCATGGCATCACAGCTCACAGAAACCTCAAACTCTCAGGCTTAAGCAATTCTCTTACCTCAGCCTCCCAAGTAGCTGGGACTACAGGCACCTACCACAACATCCAGCTATTTTTGGGTTGTAGTTGAACCGGGCTGGATTCAAACCTGTCAGCTCCAGTGTATGTTGCTGGAGCCCTAGCTGCTGAGCTACAGGCACCAAGCCTGTATGTGTTTTTAAATCAATGAGAGGTTAATGTTTTGTAGAGTCATTGTTCATTGGTACTTTCCCATATATTTGCTTTATATTTCTCTTCACTTCACTTTCTTCTCCACCTTCCTATCTACGGATCTTTTTCAATTTTTCCAGAATAAACATAACCTAGTATTTTCCTTCAAGTATGTATATCTGCTGGTGATGAGTTCTCCCAATGCCTTTTGCTTATTTCCTTCATTTTCTGGATATGGGATTTGACTCTAAGATATCATTACATTGTGTTATAGTTTCCATCATTTCTGTTGAAAAATCAGCTCTTCTAAATTCTGCTTCATATCAGTCTTTCTCCTTCTCAGACTCCTGATGATATCTTCTCTTTGCTTAGTATTTCAGCAGTGTTACTGATGTGCCTAGATGTGGATTTTGAAAAATTTACTCAGCTTATAGTTCATATGTTCTTAAATTAGTTGCTTAATGTTTGTCACCTATTTTAGAAAATTCAGCATTCTCTTCAAATATTACTTCCAGCATGTTTCCTTTTTCTCATCTTTTGGGACTGTACTGTGAATTTGCAGTCTCTCACGTCTTCTGTGCTTGGCAACTTTTTGTCTCTACCTTGCCCTGAACATTTTTGTCTGACCTGTCCACTCTATTCAGCTGTATCTAACATCTTGTTAAACATGTTCATTGAGTTCTTGATTCTATTTGTTGAATTTTTTAGCTCTAGACCTTCCATTGGCTTGTTTTGTATAGTTTTTAATTCTCAGCTAAAATAGTCAGTCTTTTCTTTTACCTCCTTGAACCTGTAAGTTTATTCATTTTAAGTCTATGTCTGGTAACTCTGTTATCTGGATTTCCCAGGGATCTGATTATTATATTTTATTTGGTTATGAACAGTATTTGCAGAGTACTTTATAGAAATAATTTTTGGCTTAGGATATTATTTTTCTCCAGAGATGGTTTATATTTGTTTCTGCCAAGTAACTCTGGAAACTAACAATTAGGGTTACTTCAGTCCAATTTCAAATAATTCAAGCTAAGCCAAATCCTGCAAGGGCCTACCTGTTTATAAATTATCCACATTCTTAGCCTGTAGCCCTTTGGAGTCCCAACACAAAGCAAAACCTCTGCCCTCTCACCCTTTGGTGGGCTCTTGCATCCATTTCCTCTCCTTTTAGCCCTTAAAGGTGGTTAAAAGTATTATTCAGCCTTTTAGCCCTATCTCTATTTTATCAGGAATCAGATTCCCCTGCCTCAGGGAAGGGCAGCCATAAACACTAGCTTACCTGCCTGAGCCTCTGTTTTCCTCTGTATCCTGACCTGATGGGTCTTTGTATTTTAATAGCCCTGGCCTGTCTTTAAGCACATGAGTTTTATATTTTCTGCCTCTTCTCCTTGAGTGAATTTTTTGGATTATAGACTGCCATTATCAAAAGCAGAAGCCCCTTATCATTGTATTTTTAAGACCTTCCCGCTATGTATATTTTCGGGTCTTTGGTTCTTACTGTAATCTGAGATGTGTGTCAACCATATTTTTCCTGTTATTCCAGCAATATATATCAAGTTTGCCTCTAATTATCTAGTCCTCTATCATTATTGCAAAGGACATTATTGTAAACGTCCTTTTAGAAACTGTGTGGAAATTTTGGGGGATTTATATCCAGAAAGAGATTGTGCACCATAGGAAATACCTGACTTATTTTAATTTTAATTAAGTGCTATAGTTGACCCTTCCACAATGGTTGCATTGGTATACCCCTACTGATAGTGTCAGACTTCCTGTACCCCCACACCATCACTAAGACCTAGAATATTCCAGCTTTCTAATTTTCCTCGAGTCTACTAGATATAAAGTGACAAGTCATAATTTTAATTTGCAATTCTCAGATTATAATTTTTCTTTTGCATTTGTCTTTTTCTTGTTGATCTGCAAAAGGGAGTTCCTTTTATATTTTGAATATATTATCCCTTGTTGGATATAAATATTGTAAATATGTTCTCACAGTGTGTCATCTGACTGCCTTCTTATCCATAATATCTTTTACTGCATAAAAATTCTCAATCAGTAGTGTTGCTTTATGGCTTGTGCTTTGTCCTGTTTCACAGCAGTCACACCAGTGCCAGTTCGGTACATAATGATCACCAACAGGGGTCAGTCACTAACCTCAGAATAACTAGTATTATGATTTTTGTGAAAAATCTACGTATTTTATGTATCATTATACAAATAACTAAGAACTCTTTTATCATGTTCTCTGCATGTTCTTTTCATTATATTTTCTTCTTTTGAGGTGTGGCTGGGACAGATGTGTTTGCTATATTCACTATATGCCTTGACATATTTCTAGTCTCTGCCACAGGGACAGAGGAAGCAGTAACCTTCTCTTGGTTAGATTTTCAGGGCCTAAGCCAGGCGCGGTGGCTCACATATGTAATCTTAGCACTCTGGGAGGCTGAGGCGGGTGGATTGCCTAAGCTCACCAGTTCCAGACTAGCCTGAGTCAGAGTGAGACCGAGTCTCTAAAAATAGCTGAGTATTATGCCAGGTGCCTGTAGTCCCAGCTACTTGGGAGGCTGAGGCAAGAGAATCGCTTTAGCCCAAGAGTTTGAGGTTGCTGTAAGCTATGACACGATGGCACTCAACCCCAGGGTAACTGAGTGAGATTTAAAAAAAAAATGTTTTTCATTGCCTGTCTTGTAATTCTTCCTTTTGGTTCAGTCTGAACCATTTCTCTTGCCACTGCACCTCGTCCTTGATTATACTTATGTCCACAAAATTCATTGCCATTGTATATTTTTTGTGGAGACCATGTGCATTTTGGGCACATCTTCTTATGTTTTCTTCACAGAGTTGTGCCAAATATTTCAAAAAGTGTTTTCTTCCTGATGATTTCTTGAGTGAAGTTGCAACCAGTAGCTATTTGTTTCCTGAAAAAATCACATACAGATTGTATGAGGCAATGTCAATCAAGTTGAAGAAAATTGCCAGGGCAAGTGCCCATCAACCCATGAATGGATTAATAAATTGGGGTATATGTGTGCCATGGAATATTATTTGGCCATAAAAAATGATGGAGACGTTACATCTTTTGTATTAACTTGGACAGAGTTGGAACACATTCTTCTTATTAAAGTATCACAAGAATGGAAAAGCAAGTATCCAGTGTACTCATTACGAATATGAAGCTAGTAGACTCTAATACAAGCCCATATAAAAGAAAAATTCAATTTAAGTTAGGGCAGGGAAAAGGGGGTGGGGGGCTAAGGAGGGAGTGTCGAGGAGGGAGGAGGACTGGTGTGCTCCCACTTAATAGGCCCAATGCAAGGATATATGGCACACCTCCTGGGGGTAGGACACAACTACAACAGGGACTATACCTAACAAACGCAAAATTGTAACCTAATTTTTTGTACCCTCATATTAATCGGAAATGCCAAAAAAAAAAGAAAAGTAAATTGCCAAGGGCCAACCCTGAGTTCCCAGGCAATAAGAGTACATTCTCATGCACTGATCACCTGCTTTAGTAACATTACTAAAATGGGTTACATCAGGCTTATAGCCATCACCTTCCTATCTTCACTCTGTGTGGAAAGTACTGTAACTACCTTTCCTATCTTTGGAACATAACTTATATCACATAGGGAGAGAAGGAAAATCTTAATATACCAGATGGAGAGTTTTTCATCAATGCTGGCCTAAGTTCTAGAAGCAAGTTCCTTTTATCACTGCAAACAGTACCAACTGTGGTTAAATTCTTTGGAAGTCAAAAGCGAGGGTGATGGAGGTAAACTTTCTGTCTATGGTAATATTTCTGCTGGACTGATCCAAATGACAACTGTTAACCAGTCTTTTTACAATGTTGGAGCCACTCTTGTAATTTTCTCAGAAAGTTCTCTGATTTCTCTGCATATGGCTCTGTGGCAAAATAGCAGTTTGTAGAAGACTCACTGCAATTCCACACTTCCCAGGTTTGGTTGGAATGTGAAGTGTGAATGGACAATGCCCACAGAAAGAACCAGGTCCTCATCAACAATGACAGACTCGTGAGGACTCTAGTAAAGTGAGAGCTGATTTATAACCATCTTTCAAGGCCCTCAACCTAGAGCAAACAGGATGCTGTCCACAAGCTTTACATGTTGAAGCATCATGAAAACTTAAACGTTTCCATAGTAGTCACATTCTGTGTTCTGAAAACACAGTGCAATAACCTGGAAAATTCTCCTCAATGAAAAGATCTCAGATATTGTCTTTATTTTGCTGGTACATAGCATAAGTTAGAAGAATTCCAGTTAATCCTAATATTTCTTCTTTTATGAAATCACTAGAATTTTGGATGAATCTATCCTTACATTATTCTTTGACTATATGTAGTTTCTGGGTTTTTTTTTGAGGCAGAGCCTCAAGCTGTCCCCCTCGGTAGAGTGCCGTGGCATTACAGCTCACAGCAACCTCCAACTCCTGGGCTCAAGCGAGTCTCCTGCCTCCGCCTCCCAAGTAGCTGGGACCACAGGCGCCCGCCACAACGCCTAGCTATTTTTTGGTTGCAGCCATCATTGTTGTTTGGCGGGCCCGGGCTGGATTCAAACTCACCACCTTAGGTGTATATGGCTGGCGCCTTAGCCACTTGAGCCACAGGTGCCGAGCCAATGTAGTTTCTTGTTTTTGATAATTACATCCACAGTTTCATTAGCAGTAGTTCTAAAGGATCCAGTGAAGTTTTAGGTTCTATTCCCAGTCATATTCCTGGTTGAGTTTTCATAGTGTTAGCTGACTGTCTTCTCCCCTGGTCTTATCAGCCATGAGGTCCACGTCATTCCTGATGATATCATCATCTGAGCTGTAGGCTGCTCTATCCTTACAGCTGGGCATGGCCGCCTTCTCTTGGGCTCCGTATTTTGCATTTCTTCTTCGTGGTTATCATCTTTTTCTTCTTCTTTCTCTTCACCGTCTTCCTCAGAACTAATAATTTCACATTCCACCTCTATGAATTCTTCTTGTTCACTAACTGAACTAGTGAAAATGCCCTCGTCATGTCCTTCAAAATCTGACACTATCAGTTTTTCCTCTGTCTCAGCTACCAACAAATTATATTGCCTCTCTGCCATATTTGTGTTTGTGAGAAAAAAAGTAAGTCGTTGGTTTACATAAATAGATTTATAGAATTATCAGATATTCTGCATTTTCAATCATACATTCCTTGATCTTCACCAAACACAAATATACTACTTACTAACTTCACTATGAGATAACACTTAGAAAAAAATAAGAGTGTCGGCTTTTCTTGGAAAATTGACCACAACCTGTCACTCCCAATAGGAAAAGTGTCAAGAACTGCTGATCCACAAGTACTGACGTGCGACAGTGTCATGAATGAGTGAGTAAGGATCTAATAATAAAAATCAAAAACCCACCAAATATATACCAGCAAAACCATGGTGGGTTCAGCTCCTGACCCTCATTGATATGCAACTGTTAAGAAGTCACTAGCCTTATTTTTTTGGAATTATGAGCATCTAAAATTTTGTATTTTTCCATTCACCTATGAGTGTTTAAGTCACGCAGAGTCCACTTGTGTATGTGATGATTGAGACCGTTTCATGTTCTGCACCAATGTTTCCAACACTCAACTGCTGACGGTCAGTCATTCCTCTCCTGCCTTGTGGTGCCATCATTATCAAAGATTATATTTCCATATATGTGTTACCTGAGCTTTCTAGTGTGTGCCGTTGGTACAGTCCTTTGTCTGTTCTTGCTCCAATGCCACATTGTTCTTACTACAATTGTTTTGAATTTGTTCCATTTTTTTTTTTTTTGAGACAGAGCCTCAAGCTGTCCCCCTGGGTAGAGTGCTGTGGCATCACAGCTCATAGCAACCTCCAACTTCTGGGCTCAAGTGAGTCTCCTGTCTCCACCTCCCAAGTAACTGGGACCACAGGTGCCCGCCACAGCACCTAGCTATTTTTTGGTTGCAGCTGTCATTGTTGTTTGGCAGGACTGGGCTGGATTCTAACCCACCACCTTAGGTGTATGTGGCTGGCGCCTTAGCCACTTGAGCCACAGGTGCCGAGCCAATTTGTTCCGTTTTTTAAGATGTCTTTCTTTTGCAAAGTTTACTTATCCATTTATGGTCCTTTTTGTTTCCATATATATTATAGAATGAGTTTATCAAGTTTCCCAAAAATTATAACTGAAGTTTATATCAGGCTTACAGTAAATGTATAGATTAATAGGCAGATAGTTATCCCCTAAGAGAGCCTCTAAAGCAGGGGTCCTCAAACTTTTTAAGTAGGGGGCCAGTTCACTGTTCCTCAGACCATTGGAGGGCCAGACTGCGGGCCCCAGGATGAGTTGGCTGCTAAGCAGGACAGGCAGCAGTGGCAAAAACACCTGGTGGGCCAGATAAATGTCCTTGGTGGCCCGCATGTGGCCCACGGGCTATGGTTTGAGGACGCCTGCTCTGAAGCATGAACTTTCTCTAGTTATTGATATCTTTTTCTGGGTTTCCTTTATTAGAATTTTAAAAATGTTCTTCATAAAAGTCTTAGTTAATTTTTGTTAATTTCTAGATATTTTTAGGGCTCTTGGTAGTGGCACTGCTATCTTTCTATTATATTTTCTAGCAGGTTGTTATTACTGGTATAATAAAAAAACTTAATTTTTAGCCATCTTGAACTCTCTTATTAGTTTTAATTGTTTGATACTTCTGTTATATATGTTGATATCATTTCTAATTGTGACATTTTTTCTCATAATACCTATGTCTTTTATTTCTTTTGATTCCCTCAGTGTGGCCAGGAATTGCAATTTCCTGGTAAGCAGGACCAGAGATAATGAGCATCCTTGTCTTGTCCTGTGCTAAAGCAAACATGTCTTAGCTTTCTCCATTAAACGTAGTGTGTGCTGTAGACTTTGGCCCATAACCTTTGCCGAGTTAAGAAAATTCCTTTTTAGATTAGTTCTAGTCCTGCGTTCGCAAGATTGGAGCTGGATAATGAGCACAGTTCATGTCAGCCCCCCAGGCCTCAGCTCACAGTGAGTCATGAGCTGTGCCTGCTCGGAATCAGCTCACCGCTGATTTCAGGTAACCTCTTCCACTACTACACAGTTGCTCAGAGCTGCAGCCTCTGGCGCCCACCTTTGCAAGCAAATTGCAGGTCTTTTTCACACTAAAGTGCTGTACTTCTTGTAACATTTATGAATTTCCTAACCATTTAGCATGTAAAAACTATGCTACCATTTGCTTAATTAATAGGCATTATGTTTTCAAACAGTTTCTGGTTTACAGACAAATCAAGCAAAGGGTACTTCTGTATAGCCCTCATGTCCCCCTGGCTGTTAGTAACATCTTGCATTAGTGAGGTACATTGGTTTCAATTGATGAGCCAGTATTGATCGGATGTTGTTAACCAGAGTCTGTAATTTACATTAGGGTTCACTCTGGGTATTGTACATTTGATGGAATTTGACAACTATATATAGGCACATATCTGCCATTATAGTATCGTATTGACTAGTGTCACTGCCCTAAAAATCCCCTGGGCTCACACTGAACCTTTGACATCCACTGTTTTTTGTTTTTTTTTTTAATAGTCCCCATAGTTTTTGCCTTTTCTATAATGTCATGTAGTTGGGATAACACAGTGCATAATCTTCTCAGGCTGGTTTCTTTCACTTACCAGTATGGATTTGAGTTTCCTCCAGATCTTTTATAGCTTCAAAGCTCATTTCTTCTTACTGCTGAATAGCTTCTCATTGTATGAATATATCTGTTTATCCACTCTCCTTTTGAAAGGCATCTTGGTTGCTTTCAAGTCTTGGCAATTATAAATAAAACTTTTAACCATTAGTGTGCAGTTTTTGTGTGGGCATCACTTTCTCAACACATTTGGGTAAATACCAAAAAATGTAATTAATGGGATATATGGTAAGAGTAGGTTTAGTTTTATAAGAAACTGCCTGTCTTCCAATGTGGCTGTACCATTTTACCTTCCCAACAGCAGTGAATGAGATTTCCTGTTGCTCCACATTCTTGGCCTTATTTGGCATTGTTAGTTTGTGGAGTTGTTTTTATTGTTGTTTGTTTTTTGAGCCAGGGTCTTACTCTGTCACCCAGACTAGAGTGCAGTGGTGTCATAGCTCATTGCAACTTCAAACTCCTGGTCTCAGGGGATCCTCCTGCCTCAGCCTCCTAAGCAGCTGGGACTACAGGCCCTTGCAACCATGCCCACCTAATTTTTCTATTTTTTAAAAAGGCAGCATCTCATTCTTGGCTGAGGCTGGTTTCCACCTGAGGCGCTTCTCCTGCCTTAGGCTCTCAGAGTGCTGGAATTACAGGTTCAAACCACTGTACGTAGGCAGTGTTTTAGATTTAACCATTCTCATAAGTGTAGAGTGGTATCTCATTATTGTTTTAAACTGCAGTTTCCTAATGATATGTGATGTTAAGCATCTTTTCATGTTTGTCGTCTGTACATCTTCTTTGGTATCTGGTTAGGTATTTAGTAAGGTATCTATTCAAATCTTTTTTCTTTTTTGCAGTTTTTGGCCGGGGCTGGGTTTGAACCCACCACCTCTGGCATATGGGGCTGGCACCCTATTCCTTTGAGCTACAGGCACAGCCCTGTTCAAATCTTTTGTTCATTTTTTATTGGGTTTTTCTCTTCTTACTGAGTGGTAAGAGTTCTTTGCATATTTTTGATAACAGTTCTTTATCATATATATGTTATGGCAAACCTTTCCTCACAATCTGTAGCTTTCCTTTTCATCCTCTTAATGTACTACCATTTTTTAATAAACTCCTCTATCTTTTAAAAAATGCAGTACTGGCTTGGTGCCTATAGCTCAACCGGCTAGGGTGCCAGCCACGTACACCTAAGGTGGTGGGTTCAAATCCCCAGCCCGGACCCGCCAAACAACAATGATGGCTGCAACCAAAAAATGGCCCGGCGTTGTGGCAGGCGCCTGTGGTCCCAGCTACTTGGGAGGCGGAGGCAAGAGACTTGCTTGAGCCCAGGAGTTGGAGGTTGCTGTGAGCTGTAATGCCTCGGCACTCTGCCCAGGGGGACAGCTTGAGGCTCTGTCTCAA
>CAUYTI010077186.1:0-29989 GCA_963575145.1 Galago senegalensis | reverse complement strand
CCGGGCGTTGTGGCGGGTGCCTGTAGTCCCAGCTACTTGGGAGGCTAAGGCAGGAGACTCGCTTGAGCCCAGGAGTTGGAGGTTGCTGTGAGCTGTGATGCCATGGCACTCTACCCAGGGGGATAGCTTGAGGCTCTGTCTCAAAAAAAAAAAATTGTAGATGGGTATCCTTATGAACACTGATTCAAAAATTCTCAACGAAGTAAATCAAATTCAGCAGCAAACTAAAAAGATTATACACCAGGGCGGCGCCTGTGGCTCAGTGGGCAGAGTGCCAGCCCCATATACTGAGGGGGGTGGGTTCAAACCCAGCCCCGGCCAAACTGCAACAAAAAAATAGCCAGTTGTTGTGGTGGGCACCTGTAGTCCCAGCTACTCAGGAGGCTGAGGCAAGAGAATCGCCTAAGCCCAGGAATTGGAGGTTGCTGTGAGCTGAGACGCTACCACACTCTACCGAGGGCGACAAAGTAAGACTCTGTCTCTAAAAAAAAAAAGAGAGAGAAAAAAGAAAACAGAAGGCAATGCTTCACAACATTTAATTTGGCAAAGGTTTCTTAGACAATGCTCCAAAGATGTGGGAAATGAAAGAAAAACCACGTAAAGTAGATATCATGAAACTTTCAAAAACATTTGCATCAAAAGGTACTATCAATAGAGCAGCCCACACAATGGAAGAAAATACTTGCAAATCATATATCTAATAAGAGATTAATATCCAGAATGCAAGGAGAACTAAAATTTGATAACTAAACATCTTGATTCAAAATTTGGAAAAGGATTTGAATAGCCGTTTCCCCACATACACAAACAGCCAATAAGCACATGAAAAGATACTCTATCTTTAGAGAAATGCAAATCAAAACTACAATGGACAAAAAATAAATAAATAAATAAAACTACAAGGGGATACCTGACCCCCATTATAGTGGCTGCTATCGAAAAAGCCCAGAAAATATCAAACACTGGCAAGGACGGGGGGAAAGTGGAGCTGGCAGGAAGGAGAACAGCACAACTACTATGAGAAACAGTAAGGAAGTTCCTCAAAAAATCAGAAATAGAATTACCGAATGATGCAGCAACTCCAATTCTGGGCGTGTGCCCCAAAGAACAGAAAACAGTCTCAAAGAGAGATCTGTACATCCATGTTCACAACAATGTCATTCACATCAGCTAAAACTTGGAAGCAACCCAAGTGTCTACGACTGGCTGGATAAGCAGAAAGTAGTCCACTCACAGTACAAAGCACTGTGCAGCCCAAAAAAAGGAGTGCCGTCATGACACACACCACCGTGCGAACACAACTGCAGACATCACGCCATCGGATTGCACATGTGTGAGGTACCTCAAGTGGTCAAATATAGAGGCAGAGAGCAGGCTGGTGACTGCCAGGGCCCAGGAAAGCAGGGATGGGGGCCTTCACGATTAGAGGGACAGGGCATCTGGAAAGGTGGAAATGATCTGGAGGTGGAGGGTGGCACTGGCTACACAGCACAGTCATGAGCTTACCACCCCCAACCTGCACACCCAAAAGTGGCCAAGATGATGAATCCGAGCTCACCTGTATTTTACCACTATTAAGAAAAAATTTTGAAAAAAATCCCTGACTTCCCTGTGGCAGAAGGATGGGCAGCTCATTCGCCAAAGGCAAAGAGGGTATGGAGGCCCAGGGGGTGGCAGTGCTCCTTCCCCCATCCAGGTGAGAACTGACAATGACTGCGCCGTGTGCCATCCCCAGCCTGCCCCAGAGTAGGGGGACAGCCCCTGCAGACACTGGCAGCCTCGATGTGATGGGAGGGCCAAAGAACTGAGAGCCCACCAACGTGGGACTGCCTGCAGAGCACACATGTGGTAAGAACTAACACCACAATGTATGGGGACTCATGCAGTTCAGTACCACAAACCCCAAATAACTCCTAAAATTCAACAACCTGATTCAAAAATGGGCAAAAGACCTTTAAAGACATTTCTCCAAAGAGGATGCACAGAATAGGAACACATGCTCAGCGTTAGCAGGCATCTGGAGAGGCCAACCCAAGTCACAACGAGACGTCATCTCACACCGAGGCGTCGTCTCACACCTGCTGGAATGGCTATTATATGAGAGACACAGGCAGCTGGTGCTGGTGAGGGGGACCATGGGTGGGAACATAAAATGGTACAGCCACTGGGGACATTCCACGTGAACCAGTCATCCCATTTCTGGGTACGCAGCCAAGGAGAGTACATCAGATCTCTGAAACAGACACCTGCACCCCACACTCACTGCGGCAGTGCTCACAACAGCCAGGATACAGAATTGGCCTCAATGTCCAAAGGTGGGTAAAGGGATGAAGACAACATGGGGCGCACAGGGTAGCACTATTCAGCCTCACAAAAGCCCAGGAAATCCTGCCATGTGCAACACACCAGTGAGCCTGAAGGACCTCACACCATGTGGAAGAAGGCAGGCAGGCAGGCCTCCCACACCCACAATCTGGAGCAGCCTCAAAGACACACAGGGCAAAAGAGGTAGGTTTCAATCACGGGGAGGCATGAGTTCTGGGGCTGTGATGTGCAGGGGACTGCTGTCCCAGCCCCGCAAGGCACCCAGGGGAAAGCTCCAGTGTCCTCATCACACGCAAGAAGCGGTCACCAGCTGAAGTGATGGATGCGAACTGGCTTAACTGTGATGTGCGTGTCAGTGTACACACATACAGAATCATCCTGTTGTACACTTTCAATTTACACACAATTTAAAATATGCAAAAGGAGGAGCAGACAGTTGGGGGGGGTGCCGCACTCCCCCTCCTGGGCATCTGGCTCCTGCAGAACCCCAAGTGCCCCAGCCCCCCACACCATACCCACAGATGACCTTGTGGGCAAAGGTAAGCACTGCGGCCATTCCCACCCATTTGGGGAGACAGGGAATCTGTGGGGAGCTCAGCCGATGTAGTCCAGAAAATGTGTGTAGGTTGCCAAGATGTGAGAGATAAATGTGAGCACTCTTCCATGGACGTGGTCTTGCCTCTTTCTAATCAAAGTTAAATAGAAACTTTAAGTTAACTGAAGTGTTTTAAGGATCAAGGACATTTTCTAACGTCCTTTAGTGCCACCGTAAGAATGGCTGTGCTAGTGTCCTCCCACTGACCCCCGGGGCTCCTGGCGGGCTGCTACTTCCCAGAAAGACAGAGGGTCCTGCAGGCTGTGGGGCTCAGCCTCACCTGACCCCCACTTCCCGCTGAGTGCCACAGCCCACGTGTGTGGGACTGCCTCCAGCAGTGTCTATCTGGCCCTGTCTGTTCCCCTCCCCATGACACTGCCTGCACTATTGGGGTAGACACCTGCTGCCCCTGGTGCCCAGCCACCCACCATCCTTGTCCAGCACCTGGGTGATGCCTGTGAGCAACCTTGAGCCACAGTGGGTGGCTGGGACCCCGCCTGGCCCCCTTCCTGTCAGCCACAAGGTTTTCACTGACCAGGAGGAACATGGCTTCCCAGGCCAGGTGCTCCTGCCTATGGGAGCCAGGGACAACACCACGGCAGCAAGGGTTTGCAAAGGCATGGGAGGGTCCTATGGTGATGCCCCACAGCCCACTGACCCTACCAGTACAGCCTGGAGGGCTTTACAGAGGCAGTGGGACCCAGAGCAGCCAGAGCCTGCTCCCTAACCCTCAGCAGCTGCAGGAGGGACACCCCCCTGCTGGCCCACTGGGGGATGCTGGGCAGGCAGAGCAGAGTAACCCAGATGTAGCCCCGCCCCTCATGGGGACTTGATCCCCCTCTCTGTGGCCTCACAAGCCCACAACACAACCAGACCCTCTGAGGGGTCTCCACTGCCTGTTGCCCAACAGCTGGCTCTCACAGTGCACTCACCTCAGCACAAGCTGCACTGAGCCACCTGTGACCCCATGCCCAGGACCAGCCCCCTCCACATGCTCCCCTGGGGAGCAGAGAAAGAGCTGCAAGGAAGGGGTGCAGGGCGGGGTGCACAGCTTGGGGGCAGGGAGGACCAGAAATGGGTGCCTGTGTGCTGTGGACAGGCCCTAGGAGGAGCACCAGAGCCCTGGCCTCACCCCCACCAAGGAGTGCAGAGTCCCTGATCCCCCTCCACCCTGGGTCAGTGAGGGCTTAAGTCCCAGTCCTGGGGGCAAAGCCTGCACCCCTCCATGCCCAGAGCCCTCAGCCATCCAGAGAAGCTGGATGCCTTCTCCCATGCCCACCATGGCTTTACCCTCTCCTACTCCTCACATGGTGGTGTATCCAGCCCAACACAGGGTCCAGTGGGACTGGTGACCACACTGGAGCAAAGGAGTATGGGCAGTGGGGGACAGGCCCCTCCCCAGCCAGGCCAGGGGACACCCACCTCTGCCCTGAGAGGACAGGGTCCTGACTTCCTGACTCCCCCAGAGCTCTGCTGGGACACAGCCCCTTTAAGTTGGCTGGGCTCTGCTAACATGTCCAGATGTTCAGTAAAAAGGCCCCTTCAGGCCATGAAGCCCCAGCCAGCTGCAGTCAGGGAAATTCCTCGCCCCATCCCACGCAGCCCTGCCTGGGCCTCTCCCAGCCTCCACCATTCAGAGCCGGGCTGGCTAGTCAGACAGAGCCAATGGGCCTCCCTGTCTCCTACGGCCCGTCTCCATGGGTTCCCCAGCTCCTGGTGGGGGAGGGCCAGGTGGGCTGTGCTCCAGCGGCCACTTCAGGACTGCCCTGCCCCACATGCTAAATCAGACCAGGGCTTGGCCACTCCTGCTGCTCTGGGGATGAGAGAGGAGCCCCCCAGGCTGATAGCCTTAGGCGTGGCCTTAGCTACCCACCCTCAGCCAGAGTCTGGCCCAAGCTTTTAGGGCACAACCACAGGGCCCTCCATCCCTGTAGATGCCAGGCCTTCTCAGAGTAGGCCCTACTAATCTCCTCCTCTGCCCAGCCACTCAGCCACCCCTCTGTCCCTCAGGCCTCAGACACAGCATCACCTCCAAGCAGCCCTTTCCACCCACCCCCTGCCCACCAGCTCCTCAGGCACTGTCTCAGGGGTTGGACATCACCTGTCACTGACACCTGCCCTTGCCCTACCCATGGCCCCTCCTGCACCCAGCTCTGGCGCACGGTCTGCAGATGCTCAGCCCTTTGCCTGCAAGGGACCTCCCAGGTGCCCTCACGGAGGCATCGACGAAGTTCCCACTGCAGACCCCCGTCTTGGGGTCCAATGCACCCGCCCACTCCCACCAGCCCAGCTCCAAAGCCCAGGGCCCAAGGGTCAAGGCCACTTCCCAGCAGCAGCAGCTCAGGGAAGACAGCCAGACAGGACAGAACACCCTTGCTCACCTTGGGGGGCCGCACAGTTGCAAAGAGCAGAGAGGAGAAAAAAGGAGGCAGGCACCACCCAAAGCCCAGACCTCACTGGCCCCTTCCCTGCGATCTCAGAACTTCCTGCAAAGCCAGTGTCTTCCCCCTACACTGTCACACCCCTGCGCCTCCCAGCCCGCACAGCTGGCTGCACAGGAGGAATGCCAGACAGCATGGCTTGGTGACCAGAGCCAGGGCAAGGCAGCCAGAACTCAATGGGAGTCCCAGCTCCTGTGGGCAACCAGGTCACAACCCTGTGCCTCAGTTTCCCCTGCAGAGCAAGCACTGAACCCACTAAGATGCTGGGGCAGCAGGTTCTCCCCTGCAGGGGCCTCACGGCCCACCCTTTGCCCCCTGAGGTGTGGGGCCCTGAATGTAGAGGCTGTGGCTCCTGGGCTCGTGTAGGACGGGCTGACCTGGCTCAAGGCCCCGCTGAGCTTACCTGACGAGGCAAGAGGGGTGGGTGGGGGGACGGTGGCCCCCGTTACCTGCAGCCGGCCCAATGAACACGCAGTACCCGTGCTCCTGGGCCGGGAGGGTGGCACAGGCCACGGGCAGCTGGCCCCCGTGCAGGTGGCGCCAGCACGCGTCCTCCAAGGCCTCGCAGAACTGGCGGCAGGGTGGAGGGGCGGGTGGCAGGGCTGGGCCGCATGGAGGGGCCAGCAGCAGGCAGAAGAACCAGGCCAGGAAGGGGTGGCAGCGCGTCTGGAGGAGGCCCCCCCACGCCTGCGCAGCAGCCCACACCTCCTCGCCATTCTGGTGCTGGAGGTGGTTGGGCATCCAGGAATGTTTAATGCCCAGGCGGCCACAGGTGGGCAGGGAGGGCAGCAGGGGAAGGCAATGGCCAGTCCCAGGAGGTGCAGAGTGATTAGCAGAGTCAGCAGTGGGGGAAACCCAAGCCCCGCTGTCCCAAATTAAAGCTGTGACTGCTATTTGAGACCATATGCCCAGGGAGTCAGAGAAGACAGCAGCGCGTGTGCCCAGGGAGCCCGTCACCAGGGGGTGCAGAAGCGGCGTGTGGCTGCGGGTATCAGGGTGCTGCTGGCTGGGACTGGCTGCCACAGGTGAGAATCCTCGGCCGTCCAGATCCTGCAGCCACCCCAGGGGTTGCCGACTTCCCCAGGGAGAAGTCCCACCTGGAGTGGCAGAGAGAGAAGCTCTACCTGGGGACAGGGGTGACACTGAGGGCCCCCTGAGCAGTGCCTGGGGCCAGCCCCATAAGGGGGTGGACTGGGTGGGTGCAAACAGGGTTGCAGCCCTAGTCATGTGGGTTCCTGGAGAGCTCGGGGCACCACTGCTTGTCTGGAGAGTGGTCCTGTCCTCCCGGTGAGTGCTGGAGGGCTCAGGGCTGGTGGAGGTCTTAGCAGCTGGTGTCTTCCCATGGGCAGCAGCACTCTGGGTGGAGGCTGTGTCATCCCACAGCTGTACAAAGTTCCGGATACCCTGGGCCACGTTCAGAATTTTGGCTCCAACTCCGGCGATGTTCTCGTCCCTCCTGTCAGAGCTCGAAGTAGCAAGGGTGGTAGGAGGCCCAGTCCAGCCACCTTCCAATAGCTCCAGGGATGGTTCAGGGCTGGTGGGGGCTGGTCCTCGCTCTGTGGGGCCATCCCAGGGGGCTGCATGTGTGGTGGGCTGCACAGGTTGGCGGTCCTGGGGCTCAGCTGGGGTAGCCGGGGGGCTGGTGGCCTTGGACCACAGCCAGTCCAGGCCTAGCAGGTCGGCTTGGGCGGCTGAGAGACAGCAGGTGAGCAGCACCAGGCTCAGGCAGGCGCTGGGGTCGGGAGCCATTGGTCTGTGTGTGCAGGCTGGGGCAGCCAGCAACAGCTGGGTCTGCCCTGAAGGCGGGGCTACCCGGATCCACCCTCCTTCCCACGCTGGAACAGTCCTCCTGCCTCCCTCCTGCCTCCCTCCCAGGACCTCTTGCTTTCACCTTCTCTCCCTGCAGCAGGGACTGGACACAAGTGATACAGGTAACCAGCTCCTCAGGACCTTTAACCCTTCCTTCCCTCCACCCCCAGGGCAGGCTCAGAGAGAAGGGGTACTTTGTCAAGAATGCTCAGCAGAGCCCCTGACTTGCTGCACTGGGGGCTGGAGAAGGCAGGGAGGCTGAGTCTTTGCTTGGGGGCGAGGGGAGGGGCTCTGGCCAGGACCCCTGGACTTCAGAGACAAGGGCAGTGGCCTCACCCCTGCTCCTCCTCCAAGAATGCCTGGAGAGCCTGGCTTGATGCAACTGCTACATGGTGAACTTGGAACTTGGGAGTTCTCCGCTGCCACTATGCTGAACACATAGGGGCGCCCTTCCAATCCTGCCTGACCCCATGCTGCCTCCAGCCTGTTCCACTTCTCCCCCCACCCCACAACTGCTATGCTGGTTAGAAACGCCCTCTGGGCCACCCACTCTGTGCCAGGGTTCTGTTGGTGTGGCCTGGTCCCATGGGCATTTCTAAATAATTCTTGGGAATTGCTGACAAGGACAAAATGCAGAGCCAGCTGCATATCCACACACGGGCAAAGGGAAACGAATGGGACGTGTGGGACCGATGGTGCTGTGGACGGCAGGTGCCTGCCCCCCACACTGTGCACAGGGGCTGAGGCACTGCCAGAGCCTCTAAGCTCTTCACAGCCACCCCACGTCCCTGCCTACAGCCCAAGCACCCACCCAGAAGCTGCCTCTGCTGGTGACACGGAGGATGGGATAGGGTTGGGGGAGCCTGGGCCCCTCGTTACCAGGGCCGGTACCCAGTGCCCCTTCAGGACCTGGGTCCCAGGAAGGAACCATTTCCAGGGAGTTGCTACCACTCTGCCAGGAAAGTTCACCAGGCTGGGCTGTGGCTGGACACTCGCGCCACATCAGACCCTTCCCCTCATTAATTCTGGGATCGCACTGCTGTGGGCCTCTCCAAATTCTAAAGGCACTGCCATGGGCCTCTCCAAATTCTAAAGGCACTGCTGTGGGCCTCTCCAAATTCTAAAGGCACTGCCATGGGAATGCCAGTCTGCAGAGACTGCTCTACAGTCTCAGGAAGGCCCATCCCACCAGGCCCTGCCATCAGTCTTCCTGCTGGGCCCCACATGGCAGGGTCAATGCCACCCTCAGCACTGTAGCCCAGCAGGTGGGAGCCAACACACATCAACCCAGAAAACCACCTTCAGGACAGAAGGTCCCGGTTGTGGCCCTAGGGCCCAGAGCAGCAGTGGGACTTCTCCCCAGCCTCATGGCATGGATTTGGGCCTCTCCAGGAGTCTGGGGGCATACCCACACCTGTATGACCCTGCAGAGTGGCATTCAGGAGCTGTGGCTGGTGCTCAGGGACAGCTTTCAACTGAGCAGCAGCAGCAGCAGCATCCCCAGCATCCCGTGCCTAGAATAATCACAGGTCAGGGTGCACACAAGTGTCCAGGTGCACAAGTGATTCCACTGGGGTCCCCCCCCACCTGCTGCTCTGTGCCCCTGGCTCTGAGTGAGGACAGAAAGCAGCCACAAAGCCAGGAGAAGTAGCAATCGAGGCATGTGCCCTGCAGGGTGCTCCCCAGATGGGCAGAGGGGCTGGGACTAGGGGTCTAGGCAGAGAGGACCTGAATGGTTCAGTCCAGGACTGAGCAAAAGTCTTGCCCTAGTGCTGTGGCCAAGCATCAGCTCATGGGGCCTCGAGGCAGTGATGTCCTCCTCAGCCTCAGTTTCCCCATCAACAAAAGCATCTAGTTGGACAGGAGCAAGTTGTCTCCCATCCAGAACATTCCATGGACTCGCACCTCAGCAGGGTTATGTGTGCAGTGTGTGCACCTGCCAAGTTCCCCTCAGGCCCGTGAAAACCCACTTGCAACCTGGGTATCAGCCCACTACCGTGAAGAAACTGCCACCAAAGATGTGAGGGCCTGGCCAGAGAGAATCCAGGCAGGGTGCTCGGGCACCGGGGCTCACCTGTGCATGCACACATGGGCTTGCATTTTCACACCCACAGTTTTTACCACCACGGCTACACTACAGCCCACAAGTGCTCCACAGGCACTGTCCCCTCTGCCACTGTGTGGCCCGGGCCGCAGCCCCGGGCTGGGGTTGGTAACAGCCAGAGCAGCTGTGATGAAACAGCTCTGCAATGTGTCCCCACCTATCCCAAGCACAGAACACCAAGGCGTCATCCATCGACCGTGTCCAAAGGGCACACTGTGTTGTCTGGGCTCAGAACTCTCGTTCCAAATAGCTGAAGCCCATGTCGGCCTCTAAGGTCGGGCAGCCCACCATGTGCAAACATCTGTGTCTCAACAAGGCCCTGCTCCCAAAATTAATCCCCACAATGCTCAGAATTATCTCAGAAATGCCCAGAGAGTAGTTTATTTGCTTAAAAACGCGCTGCCACTGGTATACAGGTGTGGGTATGCCCGCAGACTCCTGGAGAGGCTCAAATCCATGCCATGAGGCTGGGGAGAAGTCCCACTGCTGCTCTGGGCCCTAGGGCCACAACCGGGACCTTCTGTCCTGAAGGTGGTTTTCTGTGTTGATGTGTGATTTTATGCCTAAAAGTGTCTCTGGAAAACCTCAGTACAGAAATTGCCAAGTTCCCTCCACCCCCACAAGTTGGGAGGGATCTGAGCTCCAGAATGTCTGTGGTGGCACCCCCACTCTCTCAAGGGATACCCCCAGCCCAGTCAGGAGGCTCTGGACACACAGATGGTCACTCCTGGGCTTGGCCTTGCAGCTCCCACCTGTTCAACTGATTCCTGGGCACATCCACGTGGGAGGAAGCAACCGCAGCTGCTCCACCCCCAGGACTCAGGCCGAGGGAAGCACCCAGCAAAGGTGCGGACTGTGCCAGCCTCCTCCCACGTATACACATGCGTGCTCACTCCCACAGGCACACATGTCCATGTGTGTGCTGACACAACCAGGCACACCTCATGCACGCTCACCTACACATATACACAGTGTTTATTCGCACACAATGGAGCCATGGCTACAGTGGCCCCTCTAGGGCACTAGAGATGCCCTCTGCAGGCATGCAGTGTCTCCCGGGCCAGGGAGCTGAGGGCCCAGGAGTCCCCACAACCACTCAACCACCAGCCATTCCCACACTGGGGTTGTCTGCAGCTGAGTGCCCTCCTGAGGAGATACGACAGTCCCATGAAGCCCAAGGACATCCTGAGTGGAGTGGCCACCTGGCCCTGTGGACCCTGAGGGCACTGCCCCCATCACAGAGTGCAGTGCGGCCTCCTGCAGGATGCAGGAGCCTCAGGTGCATATGAAGAGACTCGGGTATTATGTTTCCAGAACGGCCAGGAGCAGAATCCACCTGACCAAGGACACAGGCGCCAAGAAGTGCCAAGCCCACGCTCCAAGAGGAGCCCCCCTCCCCAGAAGTTTCCACCCCCTTTTTGGTGCTGAGATGTGCCCCTGCCCCCCAGCCAGGGCCTGTTCTGTCTTGTTGGCCTGTTTGGTTAGATTCCTGAATAATGTGGTCTTTTATTTTCACCTATGAAAACACCCACGTTTTTCACCTATGAAAACTGGCTCACTTCAGGGCCAAGAGGTGAGTTGCTCAGGACTGAGGCTCAGCTGTGAGATGCCTCCAGGAGCAACACCTGGGTGCCCAATGCGTGGCTGGGGCTGCTTGGAGTGGGCCCTGAGGCAGCCCACACCCTGGCTCCGAAGGCTGACCTGGGCATGACAAGGGAGAAGCATTCCCCTGCCTAAACTTCCCCAACCCCATGGACACCAGCCCAAGCCAGGAATGTCCTGCACAGGCCCTCAGGCTGGGCTCTCGCTCCTGCCCTTCCCAGGGAGTAGGGCCTCTCCTGGACAGGTGCTGCCCACTCTTCACCAGGGCCACCCTGCCAGCCACCACCCTGCCTGCAGAGTGACCTGCCCCTGCCTGGAGACCCTGTGGCTGGAGGTGGCTGCACTAGGAGAGGCCAGCAGCCAGGGCCCCTGGGCACGTGGCCTCCCTGGCGCCCTCTGTGCCCTGGAGAGCCTGCCGGCCCTGCTGCCAAGCAAAGCCAAAGGCCTCAGGTGGCAGAGGGAGCACGGCCACACCCATCTGATCCAGAGCAGTGAAGGCTTCTCTCTTGTGTCCCAGAACTTGTATTCAGGATGAGGCCTGCCTGGCTCTGGCCCAGAGCTGTGTTCCCAGGCTGAGCCCCAGCCTCTCCCAGGCTCTGGTGTCCCTGCAGCCTGGCAGAGCTCCAGGGCCACCAGGTGGGGATCCGAATTCCTCCACAGAGGTGTTTTGGCTCCTAAATAAATGCTGAGCACTGTCTGGGTCCTAGTGGGGCCCAAGGGTCACAAGAAGCACAGAGGAACCCAGTCCTCCCTAGGGGCCCTATATGGCCCAAACCCCTCCAGGCTGCAGGGCACCTTTCCAGTGATGTCTGCCAACCCTGCCTCTGGACAGAGGCCGGGGAGATGTCAGGCCAGCACCAGGCTCTCAGCAGAAGGTTGGACCCAAACCCAAAGAAGCAGCAGATAAAACCAGGCTGTGGGACACTCTAGCCATATCCCCAAGGCCTGCTGGAAAAGGCGGGGCGGGGGCACTGCAGAGCCTTGGCCACCAACACAGCATGCGGTCCCTGAGCTGTCCAGCTCTCCAAAAAGAGACGCTACCCAACACTGGAACAGATTTGAATATGGCCTGTTTAGGAGCAGATGGACAGAATCACTATGGACTCAGAACACATCCTGGTTCTCAGGAAACAGCACTGGAAACCCCACAGGGCCAGGGTGGAGACACCACAGCTGATTTTACCAAGAAAAAGTGCGTGTGTCCCAGCATCAGATGTGCAAGTGTGTGCATGTATATGGTTCTGTGCACACACATATGTGGCTGTGTTGCACACAGGGCAGTCTTGTGTGTGGGTATGCACACATGTGGGCACATATGCACGTGCACAGGCATGTGTGTGGACGTGCACACGGATGGGAGAGAAGGAGCACCTAGAAGTCTCTCAGAGTTAACCAGTGAGTGTGGGGAAGGATGTGCCTGGGCATGGCTGGCAATCCCATCGCTTCCCTGCAGTTGAAACATTGTGATGTGAAGTTCACAGGGAGCGTGGGGTTTCCTCCTGAGGTCCTCTCGGCACCCTCGGCTTCACCCCAGGGAATGCAGGTGACTCAGCAGAGAATGGGAAGAAATGCTCCTCAGACACCAATCCCTGTCCCTGGGAGCCTGCCAAGCCTTCAAAGCCACCTGGCATGGAGCCCAAAATAGACGAGGAGAGGCGTGCAGCCAGCTGTCACCTGTCCAGTGCTGCAGCAAGGACAGGCGGGAGGGGCCGTCAAGGGCCACTCAATCAAGGGAAATAAAGTCACTAACACAAAACAAAGGATCTAAATGTGCTCTGGGTTGACTATAGACTCTAAGACAGTGATTTTTAACAGGTACACTGTGGCATCCCGGTGTGCCAGAGGGGATCTTAGGTGTGCATGAAAATTTTTAAGATCATTAATTAAATTGCTTTTAAAAGAAGTTCAAGCACAGTAAGTATATATATATATTTTTTTTGGGGGGGGGAGGAGACAGAGTCTCACTATGTCACCCTCCATAGAGTGCTATAGCATCACAGCTCACAGCAACCTCAAACTCTTGGGCTTAACTGATTCTCTTGCTTCAGCCTTCCAAGTAGCTGGGACTACAGGTGCCTGCCACAATGCCAGGCTTTTTTTTTTTTTTTTTTTGAGACAGAGCCTCAAGCTGTCACCCTGGGTAGAGTGCCGTGGCATAGCTCATAGCAATCTCCAACTCCTGGGCTCAAGCAAGTCTCCTGCCTCCGCCTCCCAAGTTGCTGGGACCACAGGCGCCCGCCACAACGCCTGGCTATTTTTTTTTTTCCGGTTGCAGCCATCATTGTTGTTTGGCGGGCCCAGGCTGGATTCGAACCCGCCACCTTAGGTGTATGTGGCTGGCGCTTTAGCCACTTGAGCCACAGGCACTGAGCCCAGGCTATTTTTTGATTGCAGTTGTTATTGCTGTTAGGTTGGCCTGGGGCCAGCTCGAACCCACCAGCCTTGGTGTATGTGGCTGGTGCTTTACTCATTGAGCTATGGGCGCTGAGCCATCTTTTTTTTTTTTAATTTTTAAAAAAAAAAATCAACATAATTTAAGTCTGCCATGGAAATTTAACTACAGGTTCAAGTGTGCCCTGAGATAAAGAAGGTTGAAAAAACATAGAAATTTTTAAAGACTCTAAAAACTTTGAGAACTAAGAGGTCCCCCTACTTTGTCCTTTTCCAGATTGTTTTGGTTGTTGCAGGTCACAGCTGGACTTTGATGGAGTTGCACTGACTTGGGTAATTTGGGGACTGTCACTGTCTTCAGAATAAGTCTTCCCACCCGTAAACGCATAACGGTTTTCCATTTGTTTCGGTCTTCCTTAATTTCAACATTGTTCTGTAGTTTTCAGATTGCACATTCTGCACTTCCTCTGTTAAATTTATTCCTAAGTATTTTGTTCTTTTTGATGCAATGTGAATGAATTTTTTTTTCTTAATTTCGACATTGGACTGTTCATTACAAATGTAAAGAAATATAATTGATTATCCTATATTGACCCTGTATGCTACAACTTGATTGAACTCATCTGTTACTTTTAACAATCTTTTTCATTGCTTACTTATAGTACCTTTATATATACAGGTTGTGGCATCTAATAGTTTTACATTCTTTTCCAATCTGGATATCTTTTATTTCTTCTTTCTGCCTAACTAACCTGGCAAGGACCTCTGGTACAATGCTGAATAACAAGGCAATTGTTATTGCAGGGAATATTCCTGTCTTTTCCTGATCACAGGGGAAGGCTTTCAGCTCTTCACCTTAAGCATGACGTCAGCTGTGGGCTTGTCACAGATGCCCTTTATCAGGTTGTTGAGTGTTTTTTTTCATGAACACTTGGATTTTGTTAAATGCCTTTTCTGCATCCATTGAAATGATAGTGTGATTTACCTTATTATTCTATTGATATAATAATGTATTACATAGAACTTTGCGTTCCTGGGATAAACCCCACTTGGTCATGGTGTATCTTTTTCTATACATTGCTGGATTTGAATTGCTAGTATTTCTCTAAGGATTTTTGTACACATATTCATATCAAAAACTGGTCTATAGGCTCAGCGCCTGTGGCTCAAGTGGCTAAGGTACCAGCCACATACACCTGAGCTGGTGGGTTTGAATCCAGCCCAGGCCTGCCAAACAACAATGATGGCTGCAACCAAAAAATAGCCAGGCATGCTGGTGGGCACCTGTAGTCTCAGCTACTAGGGAGGTGGAGGCAGGAGACTTGAGCCCAGGAGTTGGAGGTTGCTGGGAGCTGTGATGCCACAGCACTCTACCCAGGGTGACAGCTTGAGGCTCTGTCTCAGAAAAAAAAAAAGAAAAAGAAAAAACTGGTCTGTAGTTTTCTTCATGATGTCTTTGTCTGATTAGGGAATCAGAGTAATAGTGGTTTCATAAAATGAGTTGGTAAGTGTTTTTGAAAGAGACAGGAAGAACTTGGGAGAATTTAGCTATAAAGCTCTCTGGTCCAGGCTTTTCTCTATGGGAAGTTTGGGTTACTAATTCTATCCCTGCCCATTACAGATCTATGCAGATTGTCTCACTGAATTGAGTGGAGTAGCTCATGTCTTTCTAGGAATCTGTCCACTTCCCCACTTCGGGACTGATGACAGAGAGCATGAGAGAGACTTGGGCCGGTGCGCTAGAACTGAGACTTCCGAAATACAACACACTGCCATGGTCAACTGAGGCTGACAGGGCCTCCCCAAAGCATGGAACAAAGTTGAATCCTTTTTCCTCCTGGTGTATAAAACCTAACTTAAAATGGATCAAAAACCTAAATATAAGCACTGAAAACATAAAACTTTGAGAAAAAAACACAGAAATAAGTCTTTATAATCTTGGATTTGGCAAAAGATTCTTAGTCTCAGCTAAGAAGCCCCAAGTGACAAGAGAGAAAAATAGAAAAACTGACATCATAAAAATTTAAAAGTTTATGCTTCCAAGGACACGGCTGAAAAAGAGAAATGATAACCCACAGGCGAGGAGACAACATCACAAATCATCCACTTGGTAAAGCACTTGAGTCCCTGTAAAGACTCATAACTCAACAACAAAAAGTCAATTAAAAACGGGCAAAGAATCTGAACAGACATTTCTCCAAGAAAGATATGCAAATTGCCAAAAGCACAGAAAAGGTGCTGGATAGGAATCAGTCACCAGGAAAATGTCAATGGGAAGATGAGACTGCTTCACAGGGCTGCTTCACACCCAGGAAGACGCCAGAATCACGATGACCTGACCGACAAAATCGACCTGGCAGGAGGCAACAGTGGAGCCCTCACACCCCTGGCCGGGATGCAAAGCAGCTGCTCAAGTGATTAACTCCCAGAAATTTCCCTTTAGGTACTCACCCAAGAGAAAGGAAAGTAGACGTCCCCATAGAAACCTGTACACAAATATTTACAGCTGCATTACTCCCCATATGGTGGGAACAACCCAAATATTCACCGGTCGCTGAACGGGCCCTGGTGGATCTGCACAGGGGATGTTATTTGGCAATGAAAGAAGCAAAGCACTGGCACACCCTCAGACCTGCGCAGCCTCAGCATCAAGCTGAGGGGGAGAAGCCAGTCCCTCATGGACCACATGTCCTACAGTTCCATCTACACTAAAGTCCAGAGCGGGACATCCACTTGGACAGTGAGGCTGTGGGGTGGAGGGGTTGGAGGAAGGCAGACACAGCTGCAGGGTTTTCTTCCAAAGTAATGAAATGTTCTAAAACTGGGATGATGGTTTACCTAAAAACCACTCCAGTGTGCCCTTTAAATGTGCTAACTGCAGCATAGGTGAATTATATCTCAGTAAAGAGACCCACATCACATTTTCCAGAACACATCCTTAATGCTACTTAGCTTATATTACTGTAACTTTCTGTGAGACTGACTCTCCACTCTCCCATGCATTTGATGAAAATGTTTTTCTTCTATGAATTCCTGTGTGCTCTTAAAATTCATCTTTAAAGGAGGTATTTGTCGTTTTTTTAAGACTAGGGGTGTGGACTCTGGGTCATCTTTGCTGTTGGTGCTGCCTTCTGAACTCACCACGAGCATTCTGCCCGCACATCCTTTCTTGCTGATGACTTTGGTCTCTTCCCGGCTCAGTCTGTGCACACACCAGGGACTTCCTTCCTGGAATACAACATGCCTGTGGAGATGCCCTCACACTCAGGACTGTGAACTTCATCCCATCTCCACAGGTGTTTTACAGCCAACAAAACTGAACTGAGAGGGGAGGAGTCGGTGCAGCCTCACCATGACCTGTTAGCTCTTCACTTTGCAGACGCGTTCCTCATTCACTCAACAAACATGCACAGGGCTGACTCTGAGCCCAGTCTGCTCCAGTGCAGAAGACGCTCTGTGACCAAAGGGGAGGGTCTCAGCCCTTGTGGCACTCAGCTACAGTGCCTACTGCAAAGGAACCAAGTGACTTCAGGAGGTCGCATGGTAGAGATAAACCAGGCGGGAGAGAGCAGAGGACAAGCAGATGACCCTTCCAGCAGGGCATGATCAGGGAAGGAGCCTCTCATATAACACAGCCCTGGGGACACATACTCCCAGAGTGACAACGAGTTCTGGTGTTGTGACAGCACTGCCTGGTGGAAGGGCCAGGTGCCCCCTCGGCCACCCCAGGAGAGGACAGGCAGCCAGGGCCCGTCACTGGGTGGCTAATCACTAGGGAGGATGGTCTCCTTTCTGGGAGTCTGGAGGATCGACTGCGCCTGGTGTCTGAGTGATGAGCTCAGTGGGCCGTCCACCAGGCCCACTATGCCCAGTGCCTGCAGCTAATCTGTTCCTCTCCATGAACAGGGACACATGATGGCATGGGGGCTGGCATTTCTCTCAAATAAATGCACTTAACCCAGGAAATTAGTATTTGACAAGTGTCACAGAGACCTACTGGGGCCCAGCTCTGAGCACCACTGCACCAGGCTTCCCCACCCCAGCCCACTGGGAGAACACATGCCCAGCCACTGAGGGGCAGTGGTGATAGGCTGCCTGGACACCACACTGGGCCCCTGAGGTGAGGTGCTGCTGGGGGCAGAAGGGAAAGGCATGAGTGGCCGTCTGTGTAAGCTGTGGCCCGCTTGGTTTTTAAGGTTGGCACAGGTTGACTTATTAACCAAACTTTAATGGGGAGCCCGAGGGCACGCTCCTGCAGCCAAGTTCCCACGTCGGGGAGCAGCCAGGCCTGCCCTCCCAACTGTAACAGCTGTGCTGGCCATATGGGGGGGCTGCCCCCATGTTGCCTAAGAACCCGTCAACATCCTCATAGGCCCACACCAAGCCTGTGGCCACACAGCCAGGTATGGACTACTCCTTCCTCCCCATGGGGCCTCAGCCTCCCCACAAAGGTCTAGAAATAGTCACCACCAATGAGGAAAGCAGGACTGGCCCTGCCAGGCAGGGGAGGACACTGCGGGGGTGGGGTGGGGGCACGCGCGCAAAGCCCATGGCGTTCATACCTGGCATCCTCAGCAAAGCAGCCTTGGACACTGGGGACATGTCCACCAGTGCAGAAGGAGCCACAGGGACCATGTGGAGCCAGCTTCCTCACACCACAGCAGGTCAAGGCAGGCATGGTGCCCAAAGCTGCAGCACACCTTCCACTCCTGGCATCCCATCCTTGGTATCCCCAGGCTCTGCTAGAGCTCTGTGTTCCACTGGACCTTCCGGACATGTGCGGAGCGTCACAGGTGGATACCCGGCCTGGCCAGACCTGACAGAGCCACTCGACACCTCTGGGCCTGGGCGTGCTCATCTGCAGGAGGTTGACAGTGTCACTGCCCAATGACAGTAACCTCAACATCCACAAGGCGGCGGGGTAGAGGATGCAGATAAGAGTGGGCTCATGGCAGAACCTGCACCACAGCTGAGCTCATGGGACAGAGAACACCCCTCCCTGGAGACAGCCCCATGTCTGCACAACCCCCAAGTAGCTGCCAACAACCCCAGGGCCTGGAAGCTCCCTGGGGCCACACTGATCCAGCCCTACCCAAACCCTCGCATCCCCCCAGGGTCAGCCTAACTGGGCCCCCCCACCCACCCAATGCCTTACATCCCCTTGGAGTCAACCTGGCCCAGCCCTCCCATACCCAATCCTTCATATCCCCTGGGGCCACCCTGACCAGACCTCCCCCACCCAATCCCTTACCTCCCCCTGGGGTTACCCTGGCCCAGCCCTCCCCCATTCAGCTCCCCACATCTCCCCTGAGGTCACCCTGGTCTAACTCTCCCCCTCCCCTGAGAGGACCTGGGACCTGGGCAGGCCCTGCCCACCTGCTCTCCCAGGAGTGCACTGGGTGCTCCTGCGCTGCCTGGTCATGGTGGCAGCCCCCAGGCTGGCCCTATGAGCTCATGTGCTCATCAGGACACAGCATCACCTGGGGCCTAGCCCTGGACCCTACGCTGTGGCCACCAGGCCAGTGGTGCGAAGAGCTGCCAAGGAATTGGGCGGGCTAGGGGGTGGCATTCCCTGATTATAGACATGTACAGCAGGTGTGTTCAGGGCTTGAAGGGCAGGCCAGGGCTGGTACCACAGCATGTTGGATGCCCAGGTCCTATCTCAGCCCAGAACCTGTGAATGGGACTTGATTAGAGAAAGGGTCTTTGCAGACGTTACTAGTTATGGATCTTGACATCATCCTGGGCTGTCTAGGTGGCCCAAAATCCAGTGACAAGTGTCTCTGCGGGAGACAGAGGAGACTCAGAGGAGGCCACCAGCCACCAAGATGGAGGCAGAGGCTGAGGGACATGGTCACAGCCAAGATACGCCTGGGTGCACAAAGCAGGAAGACCCTCCCTGTAGCCTTCAGGAGGACAGAGAATTTGTGTCTATGGTGGTTTGTTCTGATGGCCCTGGGGATCAGGTGCGGACGGTCGGAGCTAGGGGAACTAAGGCGAGACTTGGACCCCAGGCCAGCCAGAGCTGACAGCTTCCAGGAAGCTCGCAGAGTCACGGTCACCTCTGCTGGGAGTGGCCTGGCAGCCGGTCATTGCTGATTCATGTCATAGGAACGTGACCCCGTCCTACATGGCATGGGCTGAGGGAGGGCAGGCTGCTCAGCACAGTGCAGCCTTTGCTCTACTCTGGACCTGACCCCCAGCTCCTGGTGCCCCCAACCCTCAACCCAGGCTCCAGGGCCCCACCAGGCTCCAGAGCTCTGCAGACAGAGGACTCAGCAAGCCCCCCTTTCCCCTCCTCTTGAAAAATTTACTGCAAGAATGCAGTAGGAATGGGGGGACAAGTGTCTTGCAACTTCTCCTGGCTTCTCCTCTTGGTTTTGACTTGTTTGGGGGAAGGAAGAGGAAGCAAAGGGTCCAGATGCCACCTTTGCTGCCCACAGAAGATGACAAAGCCACCAAGCTTTCGTGTTTCAACGATAAATCCCCAAATGACCATTCCCAGGCCCCACCTAGGGGTTGCGAGCCTGGAGGTCTCGCCTCCCACCCTGCTCTCTTCCTGCCCCCTCCCTGTTCCCCCCTCCGCATCTGTGCTCCCACGTTCCAACTCTCATTCTTCTTGGCCAGCAGGTTTTCTGTCACCAGGGCCAGGCTCAGAGCATGTGGCAGAGGACAGAGCAGACCACCAGAACACGGTCCTCCAGTAAGGAAGGATGCCCCCCATGCCCCTGCCCCTCAGGGCCACCCAGGCAGGCTAGACGTCTCAGGCCTCTGCCTCCCTCAGTGCAAGTCTGAACCTGGTGACACTTGGCACCCCCAGAAGAGGACTCTGTGCCTTACGTGTCTCTCACTGGCCCCATGTGGGGGTTGAGGAGCTCTGCCCACCCCTCCCATGGCCAGACCCACTCAGCACTTGGGAAAGCTCATCCTGGGCCTCAGGAGGATAGATCACTCTCTGTCACCACCACCACCACCCCGACACACACATACAAAGTAAGGCCTTGCAATGGGCCTCTGATAACATAAGGGGAAATTTGTCGGCAAGACAGATGGGCCAGAGTACCCCTCCCTGATGTTCTGGAAAGGGAAGAGCCTGCCTCTGATGAAGGCCCAGGTGCCAGGTGCAGGGGCAAGGTTGACAACTCAGATGCACAGGGGGTCTCCCACCACCACCTCAGTACCATGAGGCTAGGAGAACTGCCCAACTTCCTCTGAAGGGCATCTGCATACATCCAGAGAGACTCCCCAGAACTCAGCATGGCAGCCCAAAACACCCCAAACCTGGGATCCCATTATTAGTTACAGATCTTGAGATTATCCTGGGCTGTCTAGATGGCTCAAAATCCAGTGACAAGTGAGCCCTGGCCAGTAGCCAGTTCCAATCCCCTGGGTCTGGGGTAGAATCTGGCATGGGTATTTTTTTTTTTTTTTGGAGATAGAGTCTCACTATGTTGCCTTTGGTAGAGTCCCATGATGTCACAGCTCACAGCAACCTCCAACTCTTAGGCTTAAGCATTTCTCTTGCCTCAGCCTCCTAAGTAGCTGGGACTACAGGCACCCGGCTATTTTTTTGGTGTTGTTGTCATTGTCGTTTAGCAGGCCCAGGCCGGGTTTGAACCCACCAGCCCTGGTGAATGTGGCTACCACCCTAACCACTGAGCTATGAGTGCCAAGCCTGGCATGGGCAATTCCTGTATGAAGCTATGGTGTGAAAAAAATCATAGCAAGCCCCAACTGCTTCCCAGGAACATGGGACAAAGACCTGGGATCCAGAGGAAGGCCTGGTCTCACCAAGGCGTGGATGCCCAGTTGCCAACTCCCAGTGGCCACACAGCAGGCTAGAGGCAGCTGCTTCCCTCACAGATGGGGGGCAGTTAGCTTGGGGCTTTCCACACCGCCAAGAGGGCCAGGAACCTCAGGACCCAGCCCCACTCCACACTGCCAAGATGCCCAGGGGCCTCAGAACCCAGCCCCACTGCGCTCAGATACTTTACTAGCAATCCCTACACATACCCCCCATTCCCACTGAGTGGCACATGCTTAGAGAATGCAATAAATTCCAGCCAGAACCACGGAATGCAATTAGAGAGGTAAGTCAGTGCCAGAACAATCAGGCAACAAGCAGCCAGTCTGGGCCACACACCTCCCTCCTCCCCACCGGCGGGGGGCGGGGGGGAGCTGAGGACGGCTTGGACACACCTACTCAGGTACATGTCAGGGATACAGCCCACACATCAGCAGCCTTTGTGCCCCTGCAGCCCAACCATCAGAGCTACTGGTGACACTGGAGGGGAAGGAGGAGCAGGGTGGGGTGTACAGTGGGCATGGTTTTTAGCCTGAAATTCACCCGCTTGTTTTTGCTCCAGAAATCATGAAGACATTTCAATCTCCTCTGCTCCAAGTTCCATTTCTCGCTAAATACACAAGTGGAGACTAATTCACTTAGGTCTGTAGTATGTGCTAATTATCAGCACTTTCCAAGCATCTTAAACAGGCACTTAGCCAGGCACAAGGATAAAGTCGCCCTTCAAACCCTGAACTCCCCTTGCCCCAGGCACCCCAACTGCTCTAGGAAAGGTGTGCTCTGGTCTGACCACCAACATAGGTTTGCAAACCCTGACGCTGTCCTGTGCGGCACATGTCTGTCACAACAAAGACCGGCCACCAGGAGGAGCCGTAGACCTGGGCGTTTCTAAGTAGGCACAGAAGTCCCGGCGGGAAAATCAAACCAAAAATTTCACTTTTGCTCTTCACTGTTGGATCCTTTCTTTTCTTTTCTTTCTTTTCTTTTTGTCTTTTTTGAGACAGTGCCTCAAGCTGTCGCCCTGAGTAGAGTGCCGTGGCATTACAGCTCACAGCAACCTCTAACTCCTGGGCTCAAGAGAGTCTCCTGCCTTAGCCTCCCAAGTAGCTGAGACCACAGGCGCCCATGCCCTAATCCCTGGAATCAGTGACAACATTTCATAACATGGCAAGTGGGAATTAAGGCCACAGAAGGACTCATGCCTGCTAGTCTGCTGACCTCAAAGTAGGGAACCGACCCTGGATCCCCTTAGAGGGCAGGCAAGCTCCCAGAGGTGCGTCCTCCTGGGATCGAGGACAAGAGGCATGGAGATGGCATGTAAGGGAGACTGGGCCGGCACTCTGGGTGCAGAGGGCGCACGGTGCCTCTGGAAACTGCAATAGGTAGAGGATTCTCCCTTGAGCCTCCGACAGGTACCACATTACAGACTTAGGCAGAGACACTCAATCCTGATGTCCACACAACCAACAGTAAGAGAGTCAACTTGTGTCATTTTAAGCCACTGAGCTCATGGTCACCCACATTTGGTGGGCACTCCTGCCTGCTCTAGAGCAAGGTCCTTCACCTGGGCATCTGTCTGCCCTCTGGGTCTGAGGACCACCCTACATCCCTCCCTGTTTCTGGGTCCAAGGACCACCCTAAATCCCACCCCTATCTCTGGGTCTGAAGACCACCCTATGTCCTGCTCCTATCCCTGGGTCTGAGGACTACCCTACATCCCCCCCAGGGCTTCTTAGCTGGCTCTGTTCTGTGTCCCAAGACTTCCTTCCAGTGTGTCCTCATATTCTTTTGCATTCTGGTGTCAGTGCCTCCACTGTTCCCTGCTGAGCGTCCAGCCTTTACGGTCCTTCCCCTATCCCCACTAGACTGCAAACGTCCTCCTGGAAAATAGTCTCTCAGAGAAAAAGAGTCATTCCTGGCTCCCCACTCCGCTGTTGACAAGTACTTTTTAAAATACAAGAAAAAAATGTCACAGCTATGCCGAGTTGTGCAAGTTTCCAATTTGAACTGCCACTTTCAGAACTTGCCTCCACTGGGACCTGGATCAGACACCTAAAGCCCCCTAAGGTCCCCTAAAGACCCTAAGGCCCCCACCTGATCCCACACTCACAGCTCTGGTCACCTGTCTGGAATTTGTCTTTGAAAGTCGTGTCACACTCAGCCAGTCTTAGTTTATTTTCTTCCACTGCACAGACAAGCTGTGCTTTCCACAGAATTAAAACACAAATTTTCCCACATGCCGCATAGGTAATGTGGGCCTGATGTGCATGAGGATGCCCTGATCCATCAGCAGATGCCCACTAGGGCTGAGTGGCTATTGGAGGCCAAGTGCAAGTGGGGCCTTGGCCAGGGCTCAACCTCAAGAGCCTTCCAGAGAAGAGGCCACCCAGGTACCAGCCCTATGGTCAACAGAGCAGGCCAGAGCAGGACAGAGCAGGATAGAGGAGGATAGAACAGGTCAGAGCAAGATAGAGCAGGAAAGAGCAGGATAGAGCAGGAAAGAGCAGGAAAGAGCAGGATAGAGCAGGCCAGAGCAGGATAGAGCAGGAAAGAGCAGGATAGAGTAGGCCAGAGCAGGATAGAACAGGTCAGAGCAGGATAGAACAGGAAAGAGCAGGAAAGAACAGGTCAGAGAAGGATAGAGCAGGATAGAGCAGGAAAGAGCAGACCAGAGCAGGATACAGCAGGAAAGAGAAGGATAGAGCAGGCTAGAGCAGAATAGAACAGGTCAGAGCAGAATAGAACAGGTCAGAGCAGGACAGAGCAGGAAAGAGCAGGATAGAGCAGGCCAGAGCAAGATAGAACAGGATAGAGCAGGTTAGAACAGGTCAGAGCAGGATAGAGCAGGAAAGAGCAGGATAGAGCAGGTCAGAGCAGGAAAGAGCAGGCCAGAGCAGGATACAGTAGGAAAGAGCAGGAAAGAGCAGGCCAGAGCAGGATAGAACAGGATAGAGCAGGTTAGAACAGGTCAGAGCAGGATAGAGCAGGAAAGAGCAGGAAAGAACAGGTCAGAGAAGGATAGAGCAGGGAAGAGCAGACCAGAGCAGCATACAGCAAGAAAGAGAAGGATAGAGCAGGCTAGAGCAGGATAGAACAGGATAGAGCAGGTTAGAACAGGTCAGAGCAGGATTGAGCAGGAAAGAGCAGGCCAGAGCAGGATAGAACAGGTCAGAGCAGAATAGAACAGGTCAGAGCAGGACAGAGAGGAAAGAGCAGGATAGAGCAGGATACAGCAGGATAGAGCAGGATAGAGCAGGAAAGAGCAGGATAGAGCAGGAAAGAGCAGGATAGAACAGGATAGAGCAGGTTAGAACAGGTTAGAACAGGTTAGAGCAGGATAGAGCAGGAAAGAGCAGGATAGAACAGGATAGAGCAGGTTAGAACAGGTCAGAGCAGGATAGAGCAGGAAAGAGCAGGAAAGAACAGGATAGAGCAGGCCAGAGCAGGACAGAGGATAGAACAGGTCAGAGCAGGATAGAGCAGGATAAAGCAGGATAGAGCAGGAAAGAGCAGAATAGAGCAGGCGAGAGCAGGATAGAGCAGGAAAGAGCAAGACAGAGCAGTCCAGAGCAGGATAAAGCTGGATAGAGCAGAATAGAGCAGGACAGAGCTGGCCAGAACCTTCAAACGGCAGGGAGAAGCAGGAAGGGAGTCAGGACGGCACAGCGGGTCCTGCACCAAGAGACAACCTCCAAAGACCTGGCCAGGGATCTCAGCCCTGCTCTGAAGTGTGTGGGCAAATGAATGTCTGCAAATGTGTGTGCATGAACAAGTGTGCAAATGTGCATGCATATGTGAGCGTGCATGAGTGCGTAAGCACGTGTGCATGTAAGTGCATATGCATGTGTGCATGTTTACACATAGCGTGTGTGCACGTGAGTTGGTGTGGCATGGGTGTCAGGAGCACACACCCTGCTCCAGCACCTGACCCAGCCCCCACTATGCACTGGAGCGCCTGGACATGGAGCCTCCTAGCCAACTGGTCCCCTACCCCTTCCTGTCCACAGCTCCCACAGTGACCTCCTTTCAGGGCCTCAGCCCAGCCCCCTGGCAGGGCAACCAAACTGAAAGCCTACTTGTCCCATATAAAGCTGGAAATGGACACCCCCTTGCGGTCTCCAGGAAGCTGTGGGAGTGCAGGTCATTTGTCTGGGGTGGCTCGTTTTTCTGGGCTCCTCACTGCTCCCGGGCTTACTTGGGCCCCTCGCCCTCTCGACACGCCCTAACAGCCCAGGTCCCCTCACAACTAGAGGAAACCAACTGTTAAAATCATCATCGCCCATGTGGACACTTCACCAGAGGAGGGCAGGAGGGACAGAGGTTCTGCAGCTGGGATTTAAATCCCCTGAAGAACAATCTCATGGAGGACACATGGAGGCTGAGCAGTGCTGGTTTTATAAGCCCCAGCGTACCCTCACCAGGCCTCAGGTCTCCCCACTCCCAGACCATGGACCCTGCTGCTTTGCATGACGGGTGGGCGGTAGACACCTGGCCACTCATGCCGTCCATCACAGGGGCTCGAGGGAGGGGCCCATGATGGAAGGGCACTCAGAGATGTCCCGACCAACACACCTGTGTGTCAACAAGGCCCCACACGAGGGGTTCCAGGGGATGGATGTGGGGCCCATGGTCAACATGACACCTGACAGTGCCCCAGCCCAGTGTAGGACCTACCCTACCAGGCCAATCCCTGGCCTCACAGCCTCAGCACCTGCCTGATACGAGGGGGCCCTCCCCAGAGTCCCTCTGCTAGGATGGGGTGCTAGTGGCCCCAGGCTCACTAACACTGCCCACTCCTGAGGGGTCTCTTCAGGGGGAAGCCAGGCTCTGTGGCCCAGCTGAGCACCAGACACTGAATGGCTATCAAACCCAGCCCCAACCAACATGCCAGGGACCACACTGCACCCCCAGGGAAGCAAGGACAGGGTTGCTGAGGCCTACAGGACTGCCCAAGGCCTCCCACCGCAGGGACGTGTGGCACCTGTCCCTGGGAGTAGCAGCCTCATCCCAACTTGCCACCAGCTCCCTGCCCAGTATGTGTGGGTGCACTTACCCCGAGCCCCTGTCCCAGGCACCTGCCCCACTCCATGCCACTGGGGAGCAGGACCTGACCTAAAGCAACGAATAAGGTGGCACTTCCCCATGGCCATGGGCACTGCAGGGATGAATCTCGCTGTGCCTGTTGGAGCATGTCCCTCAGATATCCCCTCCTCGGTTCACCCCTGACCACAGTATCTGTACATGGCTTAATGCTGCAGCCTGCATGACATGGACGACAGCCTCATCTGGACTTGCCTATTGAAAGGCCCTGGGATCGCCCCACACCTAGAGCAGTCTCAGGAGATAAGCGACACCCCTTTGCGCCTGTGGCTCAGTAGGTAGGACACCAATCCCATATACCAAAGGTGGCGGGTTCGAACCCGGCCCTGGTCAAACTGCAATAAAAAAAAAATAGCCGGGCATTGTGGCAGGTGCCTGTAGTCCCAGCTACTCGGGAGGCTGAGGCAAGAGAATCACCTAAGCCCAGGAGTTGGAGGTTCCTGTGAGCTGTGATGTCACAGCACTCTATTGAGAGCGAAAGAGTGAGACTTCATCTCTAAAAAAAGAAGCGGAGAGGAGGCAGCAGCTGTGCCCCAGGAAGACTGCAGCCATGATGTGGGATGAGCCCATCTGCTTCCCAGCTGCTGGCGGCCCTACACATCCTCAGACACAACAGCAAAGACTATACTGTCCTGCAACAGGAGGTTGACACCATCTGGCAAGGAAGAGATGCAGGCCTAAGGCCCTCACTCCCGTCCCCTCCTGCTGTGTGTCTTCTCCACATGATCCCTGAATGCTGTCATAGCCCCTTCCTGTAGATGCCAAGCATGGAAAGTCCCCAGAGATCAGGACGTCCCCTGCACCTGGAGCCCAGAACTCACCGCAGGCAGGCATTCCAGGGCCATGCAGGGAGGGCTGGTATGTTCCAGGCATGCTAGGCAGGTCCGGCGGGTCGAACCCTCTTACCTGGATGAGTTAACTGCTGCCTGGCCAGGCAGAAAAGCCTGGTTTCCTAGTTGAGGGCAGAGGTTTCAGGAACCAGCACCTGTCTCCACTTAGGCAGCTGTCCTCGGGGCAGAAATGCTGGGTCAGGCATCCTCTAGGGCAGTGGTTCTCAACCTTCCTAATGCCGCAATGTATTTTCACTCTTACAAAGGGGTCGCGACCCACAGGTTGAGAACTGCTGCTCTAGGGCTAAGCAATGCCTCCATCCTGGTCTGTCTTAACCCCCTCCTATGAGGGCTCGAGTGTCACCCCCACCACAGTGAAGCACTCCTATAGGTCTCTGGAACGCTCGTCCACGGGCCACAAGAGCACATTCTGGCATAGGAAGTGTCTGCTCACATGCCTGCTTCTGCTCGAACAACTGTGTACCTGCAGCCCTGAGTCCAGCAGTGTCATCCTCCTCTGTCCGGGGGCAGGCGTCATCCTCCTCTGTCCTGGGATAGGCATCATCTTCCTATGTCCCGGGGCAGGCGTCCTCCTCCTCTGTCCCGGGGCAGGCATCCTCCTCCTCTGTCCTGGGACAGACATCGCCTTCCTATGTCCCAGGGCAGGCATCCTCCTCCTCTGTCCTGGGACAGACATCGCCTTCCTATGTCCCGGGGCAGGCATCCTCATCCTCTGTCCTGGGACAGGCATCGCCTTCCTATGTCCCGGGGCAGGCATCCTCCTCCTCTGTCCTGGGGCAGGCATTGTCCTCCTCTGTTCCGGGGCAGGCGTTGTCCTCCTCTGTCCTGGGATAGGCATCATCTTCCTATGTCCCAGGGCAGCATCCTCCTCCTCTGTCCCAAGGCAGGTGTAGTCCTCCTCTGTCCTGGGGCAGGCATTGTCCTCCTCTGTGCCGGGGCAGGCGTCCTCCTCCTCTGTCCTGGGACAGGCATCGCCTTCCTATGTCCCAGGGCAGGCGTCCTCCTCCTCTGTCCCAGGGCAGGTGTCGTCCTCCTCTGTCCTGGGGCAGACGTTGTCCTCCTCCATCCCAGGACAGGTGTCATCTTCCTTTGTCCCCGGGCAGGGGTCCTCCTTCTCTGCTGGGTGATGGCTTCCCTCTACTTTCCACATGGACTAGGGGCCCTGGGTGGGGCACACCGGACATCACCTGGGACCTGCACACCTGCTAAGTGCACCTCAGCACCATCACAACATCCTTATGGGCTCTCCCAGGCCAGTGCTTTTGTGAGCCCATTTGCCAGAGAAAAACAATGAGGCACAAAAACACAATGACTGGACCCAATGGACTCACACAGCCAGCCAAAGAGATGTGGCTGCCTTTGTAAACAAAACCATAAAGGACTTCCTGGATTCAGACCTCAGGAGTGGACACTGCTATGAATCCAAATGCTGTCCAAGTGGTCTCCCCAAAAGAGGTGACCCCCCAAGCATGTTTCTGCAGGAGTACCTTCCATGAGGACAAATCAGGTCACCAGGGCCGTGGCAGCCACAGGAATGGAGCCTCCGCTCAGACCCTGAGACCAGGTCTGCTGGGTCAACCTGGGTCTACCCTGAGACATGCAGAGGCCCCTCGCCTTCCCCAGTCCCACCACCTCCCCAGCACAGCTGCAGAGCCCCCACCCCAGGGGCCAGACAGGGATGGGCCAGCCACACATGGTGGGTATCAGTGACCTGGCATTTTAAGTCTTTCAAGAATGTTACCTTAGAAGATGAAGAATTTTTAAATTCTTTAAAGTATTGAATGAAGTATTCCATCCCATCATCCAAACTCAGTATCAACATCTGAACAAACTCAGCCTGTCTCTCTCTCTCTCTCTCTTCCTTTCCTTGTCCTTCCATAAAACTTACAAGGTCAAAAAGCATTAAACATTAAAAGGAGTCTGTGACCCCTTTCAAAATGGAACTATTATTATTATTTTCCTTGGCTAAACTATTTTGTCAAGTTTCAAAAAGGATTAGCATCTGTGCAAACTGCCATTTTTTTCTAAAACCTGCCCCGAGTTTCTCAGTTCCTTTATTAATAGTAGCAGGGGTCATAGGTAACCATTCTCCCTCGAGAGGCATTTCTCTAAGGGACTTTAACAGGACATGTGGCCTAACTCCAGAAGTCCCACAGCCCCAGACAGAGGAAGCAACTTAGCCTTGATCATATTTGTCCAATTTAAGCCTGGCAGCAATTCAATCAGACCAACTTAGACCTCAGGAGTGGGGGTCCCTCAGAGGCATCTATAAGTAATTCCCACCATGGAATCACACAGCAAGCACCCCTGAGTCTCATCTTCTGCCAAGTCTCACCTCTGCCAGGCCAGCCATTCCCTGTCCCACCTAGCCCCTCAGCCCTGGCCCAACCCCAGCACACATTCCCAGGCCTTCCATGCCTCCGTTACCCCCAGGAAGGTTCCCATGTCCTAGCCCCAGGAAGGTCACAAGTCCTTTGACCCTGCCCTGGCTCTTCCTGGGGCCCACCTAGTATGGATGAGGCCTGGAGCCTGTTCTGGCCCCTGCTCTGGAATCTTCCATCCCTCCAACCTTTCCTGGGGTGCCAGCACCCCACTGTGCACACCAGCCACCTGGATGACAGATGACAGATGGCAGGAGAGGTGACTCATGCCTATAATCCTAGCACTCTGGGAGGCCAAGATGGGTGGATTGTCTGAACTCAGGAGTTCAAGACCAGCTTGAGCTAGAGTAAGACCCTGCTTCTATAAATAGCCGGGTGTTGTGGCAGGCACTTGTAGTCCCAGCTACTTGGGAGTCTCAGGCAAGGGGATCACTTGAGTCCAAGAGTTTGAGGTTGCTGTAAGCTGTGACACCATGGCAATCTACAGAGGAGGGCAAAGTGAGACTCTCAAAAATAAATAAATAAAAGCCAGGAGGGGATGCTGGTGGGCACTAGGGGTGCCATATGGGGACAGTGCCCACAGTGG
>CAUYTI010077183.1:0-39922 GCA_963575145.1 Galago senegalensis | reverse complement strand
TGTACCTCTGTGGCATCAGTTGTTATTTCCCCTTTAAAATTTCTGATGGAGGTTACTAGAGATATTACTTTTTTATTTTTAGTTTGGCCAAAGGTTTATTTATTTTATTTATTTTTTCAAAAAACCAACTCCTTGTTTCATGAATTTTCTGAGTGATTCTTTTGTTTTCAACTTCATTGATCTCTAAGTTAATTTTGGATATTTCTTTTCTTCTGCTGGGTTTAGACGTAGATTGTTCTTCTTTTTTATATATCTGAAAAATTTGAGAACTACAGCACTGATTCAAACATAATGCCTTTTGAAGAGTTGCATTTCTCTATCAAAATCATTCGGAAGTTCATATCCTGTTACACCCCAAATCTTATTAAAAATACATGAAATGAATAAAACCAACCATCAGTTATGACAAAATTCAGTGTGCCATCATAAATAAGAAAAAAAAATTGCCATTGAGGACACCCAGGTAGGAGAAGTAGGCCTGAGAGGATGAGTAGAAGTTACCAACAGGGCTGCAGAGAGCTTGAGAGAATAGTGAGGAAAGATTAGAAAGACAGACTAAGTGTAGTGTGTGTTTAGAAAAGGTGAATGATCTCAATATTTGGGGTGAATTTTTCCTGATAGACAAATATCCTTAATTATTTGCCATTAAATTTGATGAACAAATATCACAGATGGGAATAACATTTGGATTTTCACATGTGGAATAGAAGTGAATTAATGCAGAGGAAAAGATTGAGAAGCAGCTACTGGAAATAAGTTAGACCAATGTCAACAGAGCTGAAGTAAGTGGAAAGTAAGATACTACAAGAGTTTATTTTTATTAGGAATATTTGCATATTTTACAACATAGAAATGAATAATTTTTAAAAAATAATTCTATATGATTCAAGTTCTGTGTCAGAATGAATAGCACCTCTGCTCTAAACATTTCAACTCAATTTATGGCCAGACTCAAAACACGTTTCAGAAATCCAAATTCATCTGGCTTCAATCACCTTGGTGCCCTAGAATGTGTAGAGGATATGAGAATTAGTCTGGCTGACCCAAACAGAAACCACCTGCATTCTGTGCATGTTTTTAAGGGTCATTTAGTAGTTGAGAGAACTGCTGTAAAGCCTAAGGTAGGCAGAATAATGACTACCCACCCTGATAGATGTCAATGTCAGTGGACTAAACTCTAGAACTTATGTTACCTGGCAAAGGAAAAATCAAGTTGCAGGTAGCATGACGGTTGCTAATGCACTGACTGTATGATGGGAGAGCATCCCTGATTATTCAGGTAGAACCAATATAATCACAAGTGCTTATAAAACTGAAAGAGGGAGGCAGAAGAGACAGAATCAGAGGAAACTACAAAGTCAGGTGATAGGGGATGTGAAAAGATTGCAAGACTAACACAGCCAGAATACCTGGGTTATAATCACAGCACCGCTTCATAGTTACTGCATAAATCTGGACAAGTTGTTCAACTTCTCTTTTCTTCTGTTTCTCATGTATTAAGTGGGAACAGTAATAATTGTATATACCCTTCTAGAGTTGTTACAAGGATAAAATGAGCTATATGAGTGTATCTCTGTAAATCACTGTAAACAGTGCCAATCCTTTAGAAGTGCTGCCTGGACCTTATTAGGGTCTTTCTCCATTGTCCACTCATAAAATCTCTGGAATCAGGAGGAAATCTCTGGAGTAAGAGTCTTGGCTGTTTCTTCCTTTTATGCCTGGAATGTTCTCTAAGAATCCCTGCTACCTTCTCCTTCTATTCTTGTGGGCCCTATTTAAACGCCACATTGCCAGTGAACCATGGTTGACTTCCCAACCACAACATTTTCTAGCTCCCTTATCTCACGTATTTTTTTCGCCATAGCACTTATCACAATCTGCCTTATTAAAGATTCATTTACATGCTTTCATCTATCTTCTCCATTAGAGTGAAGGCAGGACTTATTTTGTTCACTGCTATATCCCTAATGTTGAGAACAATGCCTAGAATGGAGAGAAGTTCAACCTATATAAATGAATGAATGTAACAGTCCATTTCAGTTAGTGCTGGAGGTTTCCGATCATCTGCAGTGATCCTCAGATTCAGCATGGGATTGCCCCAGTGCAAGAGGCCTGGTAAACTACAGCACAGCTTCTTTTGTTTCTGCCACCATGATGCACTCCCCACTTTGAAGTTTTGCTTGACCGAAATTGCCTCATCCTGAATTCTATATCTGCTTTTAAAGCTCTATCTTACTTATTTTGCCATCTGGTCTTCTAAAGATCTCAAGCTTTATACTCCCCTCCACCCTCAACCAGGTCCACAGGTCTCTGTGGTTATATGTCAAAGCTTCTGGCTTGGGCAAAACTGCCCTTATACCACACTGGAATGTCCCTCTTCATTTCCGCAGACTCTCACAGTCTGTCCTATCTGAATTTTCTATATGAACTCAGTGATAGTTTTGAATGGGAAGACAATAATTTCCTTACAATTCTGCTAGGAGTGGCTTCTAACTTCTTTTCTATAGTTTATTTTATCATCTCAGTTTTTCAACGTGTAGGAGAATGATCCTAACATTCAACATGCTGGATTTGAACTCAGACCCTGACAGGTGCTTGCAGAGGCCCTTGGAATTCCACTCCCTTCCTTCCTCACCCTTCATTAGTCAACTCTTGGTGACCCTTTGGTTCTTTGCCCAATCATCATTTCTTAGGAACATCTTCCCTGAGTCCCCAGTTTCTGTCAGCAAACCCCGAGGCAGCCTCACAGGATATACCACACTTTCCCTTTGGGGCATGTACCAGATGCAGAGTTGTGTATTTATTTGGTTGGTATCTTGTCCTCAGCTATGAAAGCAAGGTGCTAATCTGCTTTACTCAGCATTGTATCTGAGCACATGTGATAGGGACTACAATTTTGTAGTTTTTGTTATTTTCCCTTTATATTACCGAACTTACCATAATAAGTATATGAGTAAATATACTTTGGCATTTCTTCTAAACTGTTAACTACAAGAGGGCAGACACTGGGTATAATTCCTGAGGTTTGGCATAGTTCTACATACATTATGGGTACTCAAAACGCTTTGTTAAATGACTGGAATGAAATCTATGGATTTTCCTCAATCTTTGACCACTAGAAACACCAAGATACTTTCTGAGCACCTGGTAGGTCTAGTCAAAAGATACTTTTCCTTCTCTCTTTATGGACACTCATATGACTTTTGGTTCTAAAGTTGACTAGAAAACAGAGGGAAAAAATTCCATATAAAGCTGGACTTCTCAGTAGCCTCTGTTCATCTTAGAAGATCTTAACATGGGATTCCCGATTCCAAATGAAACCCCACCAAAAAGCAAATCTAACTGGAGAAATACATTTCATTATTTTTCAAAATTTTAGGTTTTCTCCCAGGGATTTTGAAGACCGGGATAGTATATTCTTTTTTATTGTGCTAGGTACACAGTAGGCTCACAAATAATTTTGTTTGATGATTAAAGGAAGGATCCATAAATAACTACACAAATGAAAGGAACAGAACAGCAGTCAGCAAGTTAACAAAGAACCCAACATAACTAACATTTCAGAGTAATTATGTACATCTAGAGAGGAGCTTATCACTGCTAGGTATATGCTAGGTGTGATCTTAGTTACAACAAACTCACAGTTACAATGAATTTTCTACAAGTTGAGAAAATAATAAACTGTATTCAAATATTCAGCAATTTCTACTAGTACATGGATGTTAAATAAAATTTCTAGATTCCTGGTTAAGAATAAGAATTCTCTTTAGCAAAACTTCTAGGTACATAGAAAAGTAAGCCTGCTATAAAATTCAATGTACCATTATAGTTAGTTATGTAAGTTACTTACATGCAGGCACATTCACTGGGACAAAATTTGGTGACCCAAGGCACAGAAAGTTAAATACAATTATCTACTCTATTTGGTGACCCAAAACATCACACTGACAATCATTAAAGATTAGCTTTTATTATGGGTTATTTTTTAAAAAGAAAATTTTATTAGACTAATATCAATAGCATTTTGAGAAGAAAGCATATATACCACTTTTTGGGTAAATTTTTAAACTGACACAGAATCATGCATATTTATATGGTGCATAGTGATACTGAGATACAGATAATATATAGTGATCAGAGTAGGTGATTAGGTTATCCTTCATCTCAAATACTTACATTTCTTTGTGTTGGGAAAACCCAATATCCACCTTTTGGCTATTTTCAACTATAGAGTATATTACTGTCAACTATAGCTATCCTGTGGTGCTATAGAACTCTAGAACTTATTCTTCCTTTCCAGCTGTGATTTTGTCCTTTTACAAACCTCTTCCTGTTACCTTCTTCCCAGATTCTAGTATCCTCTGTTCTACTTTTTACTTCTATGAGATCAACTTTTTTAAAAATAAATTCCACATATTCGTGAGAACATGCTCTATCAAAACACCTGTAAAGAAGAATGAAATCCTGTGATTTGTGTCATCATGAATGGAACAGGAGGATGCTAGTTAAGTTGAATAATCAACTCACAGAAAGTTAAATATAATTGTCTACTCTTAATCATATTTTTGGTTCAGTTTTCAACATTTTGTTGTTAAAGAAATTTAGATCACTCTTTCTTAGAGTAAGTGCAAAACGTCACTCTGACAATCATTAAAGATTAGCTTTTATTGTTTTTGGCGAGCAAACGTTTTTGATTTGATTAAATTCCAGAATATTAGGGGGTGCACAGGTTTTACTCAAATACTTTGATTTTTGCACAGATAGAGTCAAAGTTGTGAGTGTGCCCTTCACCTAGACAGGAAGCACTGTACTCAGTAGGTGTGAATGGATCCGTCCCTCCACCCATCTTCACCCAGCTTGGTTTTCACTGAGATTTACTTCCAGACGTGCACTTAAGTGTCATCGATTGGTTCCAACTCAGTATTAAGTACATGTGTTTGTTTCTCCATCCTTGTAATGTTTCATTTAGAACAATGGTTTCCAGTTCCATCCAGGGTGACACAATAGATGCCGTCTTTTTATGGCTGGGTAATCTTCCACAGTATGTGTACATCACATTTTGTTAATCCATTCACGCGTTGGTGGGACTTGGGTTGTGTCCACGCCTTTGTGATTGGGAAGCATGTCGCTGTAAACATTCAAGTGCAGGTGTCATTTTTATAAATGGACATTTTTTTCCCCTTGGGCATATACCTAGCAGTGATATTGCTGGATCAAATGGTAGGTCCACGTTAAGTTCTCTTTTGATTTTTTAAAATCGAAAGCTGACAACTCTAATGCTCTGCTTTGCCGTTTCTTTGATCTTCAAATAAGAAGCATCAGAGGGCTCTGAAATATACACTTTAAGAGAAAGAGACTTTGATGAGGCAAAGTGCTCAAAGAGAGATGTGAGCTGTTAATTTCCTCTTTTCCTGTCCCCTCTGCAGGGCATGGGAATAACTGAAAAGTGACCCCATCTTGTTCTTATGAATTAGTTGTGAAGAAACAGGAAAGGGAAGTTGCATCTATGAAACTCGGGGTAGTCACTTTGTGGGGAGGCATTCCAAAATCTAGATTCTGGAAGACATGGCTTTCAAAGGTTAGGAATGAGAGGGACCTGCACATTTTTCGTCTACTGTCTACCTCACCCCTGTCCTGAATATGGATCCAGTAGGCCTTACATGGCTTCTAGGCAGATACCTTTGTGAAAAACAACCAATTGTCTGTTGATTCTGATACTCTGTCACTTACCTCTTCCTTTACTCTTGGTTTTAAAGATCATGTGCTGATAGCAAGAACAGAAAAGATCAATAAGTAAACACTTAAAGCTTTGTAATTGTTATAGTGTAAAATTTCAAATTCCTCTTCACTGTGTAATAAACAACCATAACGATCATAATGGTGATACAAGAGGCCCTATTGTGAGCACTTCACACAGACTAACTTTATAATAAATCTGTGAGGTAACATATTATTATCCCCATACTACAGATAATTGCCTGAAAAATAAGGAATAACTGGTTGAAACATTTAAAGGCAGGATTTGAACAAATAAAAATTGGCCAGCAAACTCCCCATTATTAGCAATATATGACATTATGTAGATACATACTGCATATCAAATGTCTGTTACTCAGTTACTAATTTAAATGCAATTTTTTCTGATTTTCAATCACTCTAAAAAAAATAAACATTTTGAGCAAATACAAGTTGTACTTTTGTCTTTGAAAGCAATTACCCCACGCGTACATAAACACACATCTTGTACATTCATATAAAGAAAAATATAAGTGAAATAAATTAAGTATCACTAAAATATTTTTCCAAAATCTGAATCTTCTGAGTCATTTTTCAGTGGGTTTTCAGTGTCTAAATTTTCCCTTACAATATAATGTTCTGTGCCTTCAGGAGTGCTAGCAATTGTGTGTTCTTTAAAAGGACTTCACTGTCATTTCCAGGACTTTCGCTGAAACCACTGATAGCCCTTACGTTTTAATGATGGCACTTTGTTGATCATTTGTCAGTGAACTGTTCAACTGATCAGGTGTCAGTTGAACATTTTTCAACAACAATTGGGACTCATGTTCTTTCTTCAAATGACTCTTCAATAATGTGTTGACCCAAACTTTGAGGAATTATGATCATCCTGTTGTGTGACTAGGAATAACAACTCTCTGACAGAGACCAAATATAAGACACCAATTGTATAATGAAATATATTCCAATTTTAGAGATGTTAAACTATCATAAAATCTATATATTATTACTAAAGTAGGGAAATATAGACAAAATTTTATTCTCATTCTTAACCAGTATAAAATAGATGTGGACTTTCAATAATTGAAAATATGTGTTCAAGAAATAGATTTTCCTTTACTCCATCTTCCTTTGTAACATTTTTCTTATCTGAGAATCGTGTTGAAGGATCTAGTTAAATCATTTATTACACAGTTTATCTATCTAGGTAATGGAATCTAAGAAAGCCCCATAAATCAAATGTCCACAGTATAACTTGGAAATTTTAGGAGCACATATAAACTCTGAGAATTTTTTAATTTTGTATGGGAACTAAATCTCACCAAAGGTCTTTCAAAATGGGACACTTTCTGTTTTATTGTTTTTAGTACTTGACTAGGTTTATTCATTTTTACAAGTTCAAGATAAAACAAAAATCCATTCAATTCCCTAAGGATTGAAAATAAAGACTTCTTGAAGGCTATAGGCTGAAAAATTGCAGTATTCTCCAACTGCATTCCAAATATATCTGAAATGCTAGTTCTCATAGAATGTAAAAATACAAGTGTCTGTTTTTTATTTAGGTTTTCTACATGAGACCAGGGAAGTATGTGGTAATAAAGATGGAAAGTAACAAATGCCAACTGAAATGTTTTCATCTCTAGAAGGAAAGCATATCTTTATACCGTCAGATTGCAATCTGTACTTTTTTGAAGTATATTTCAAGCACCATTGATTTCAATTTGTTATACAACATTTTTTATTTATTTTATTCAATGACTACCCTTCAAAGTCATATTCTAACTAATTTAATCTTAATTATTTTTCCAATTCTAACCACAATTATTTGTTTAAAAAGTGCCTGTGTCAGTTTGACTTGGTATTTAACTGCTCTGAGATGGACTTAGAGCCTGTTGTGAACGTATTCTGTATATATTCTTTCCAACTTATAAATCGTATTTCATTTTGTTCTGGAAAAGCTGGTTCTGATTTGGATTTCATTTATTTGTGTTTCATTATTTTTATCATTTAAACATTTTAATCTTATAAGTTCCCATTTTATAATTCTTTCCAAGTGCCAGTCTTAATCTTTTTTTTTAATAATACATTTGTGTTTCTCTTTTCTCTCTTTCTCTATTTTTTTCATACATCATTTTCAGTGTCCTTTATTCACCATAATATTGTTTACACTGTGCCTGTACGGGTACATAATAAACATCTACTTCCTGGTGAAATTACTGCAAAAACTTAGTGAAAATTATATTTAAATATCATAGTAGAAATATTCAGACACTTCTTTGGAAATTGTTGGATGTTTTTGGACAATTTACATAGATGTTATCAGTATATTTTCTTTTATTCAGATGTTTTGGCAGCAGGCATCTAAAATCAATGATCAAAGAAGGGCGGCCTCAGGATTATTTATCGATTTCTCCATAATAATATTTATTTTCATAGTTCCCTTTTATAGTTACAGAAAGTCACACAGTCATATGTAGACAACTTGAAGGTATCATTTTAACTTATATTCTGGATTATAAGAGGAATACAAATTATTTTAGCAAGGATTTTTTGATAAATTTGTTATCTTGTTTTAAAGAATTGACTTTTTTTTAGTTTTCTTTTTTTTTAAATTTTTTTACTGAATGATAACTATGTACATTAGTGCACTTCTGGGGTACAGTGTGGGGTTTTCACATGCAGTCTGAAATACTTCCATCAAATTGGTCAACACAGCCTTCATGTCATTTTCTCAGTTATTGCTTTAAAACGTTCACATTCTACTCTTAGAAAGATTCACCTGTACCCCTATAAGACAAACCTCAGAAGTGATCCCTCCAAAGCCCCTCCCTCCTCCCATCCCCCCTCCCTTCTCCCTCCCCCCTCCCCATATTCTTAGGCTATTTGGTTATGCTTTCATATAAAAGGTATAAATTAGTTTCATAGTAGGGGTGTGTACATTGGATACTTTTTCCTCCATTCTTGTGATACTTTGCTCAAAAGAACATTCTCAGCATCCTTTTCTAACAAGAACATTTAAGAATATAGGTATAGGTGGCACATTTCTTAAAGTGACTGAAGTCATCTATGGCAAACTGACAGCTAATATGCTGAAGAGAATAAAACTGAAAGTTCTTCCTCTTACATCTGGAACCAGACCCATCATATGTTTTAATATCCATAACAATCAATGGCATTCACCCTTCTGTAGAGTTATATATCCACCTGAAATAATTTTCTTTCTGTCAGAAGAATTTCCTTAAACATTTCATGTAATATGTGTCTGTTGGTGGTAAATAATTTCAATTTTCATATTCCTAAAAAAATCTAATTTTCTTCATTTTGAAAGATTTTTTGTATATAAAATTCTGTGTTGCTCTGTTTTTTGTTTTGTTGCTCGCTTCTTGTGTTCATTGTTTTTGATAGAAATATTCTGTCTTCTTTTTGTTGTTGTTGTTTCTCTGCTAATAATGGACTGCCCATCCAACCCTGTTTCCATTTAAGATTTTTTTTATCACTGGCCTTAAGCAATTTAATTATGAAGTGGCTTGGAGTAGTCTTCTTAACACTTTTTACCTTATTTATTAGTTAAATAATTGTGCATGTGAGGATATAATGTGCATTAGTATTAGAAATTTTAGATAGTGTTTATTAAAATATTTGTATGTAATGTTTTCTTTTTATCTCCTGGGTTTTTTTTAACCAGCATATCAAGCCATTTTAAAATGTATTATAATTCACTGATTTTTTTAGTTCTCTTTTTTCTTGCGTTGACTTCAATTGCTAAACTATTTTTAATTGTATAAAATGAATATGAAACAAGCCAGAAGATGAAGAATTCTTTTTTTTATAATGGGGCACAATATTTTGTTCTTGAATATCTCTCTAGTAATGCCTAGAACTTGGAATCTCAAGCCATATTTATGTGAATCAGCTCTTCATTTAAATAACTGTAATTTGGATAAATCACAAACATTATTGGTGCCTTACTATCTCTTGATTAATCTTTACTAGTATTAAGTATTAAGATCCTGAGTTTTATCTCTCTTAGACATCAACCTACTTGTTGTCTGATGTTTCAATGTTGTCTTTTATGAAACCAGGAGTTACAAATTTCTTGATTTTCAGATAATTACTTCATCTCTTTACTATCATTAACACAGAATTAATAAAATATATTATCTATGAATCTGCTATCCAATCTTTTGTTGCTAAACATTTATTCTACAAAGATGTATTTTGACAGCCATTCTCTATAAGATTCTGCACTTGCTCGTAAATATGCAAAAGAGTAAACATACAATTATAATTAACATGATGTTCTGTGTCTGGAAGAAGATCGGACATGCAAAAATTTTTTTTATAATGTAATGCAATAAGTTTTATAATAAATGGCTGTGGAAAGTATTTGAGTTAGTCTCTGACTGACTCCTGCTTTCTTATCATCACTTGAGTTTTGATAAGCCAGCTGTTTAGTCATGGAATGAGCAACAAATACAAGAACAGTGATTGCAAATTACTCACTGGTGACTAGAATATCATTATGTTTCCTATGGGGGTTAGGCTTTCACATTAGTTATACTCACAAACCAATGCATGCTTATTGCTATCAACGAGCCTGAGCAAGTATTAATGTGTACATTTTATTATAAATAATTAAATTTATTGTGAATTATGGATAAGTTTATTAGCATTATCATCAATTAACAATTACATGTAAACATTACCCATAAAATGCAAACAGATTTTCAAAGTCCATTTTAAAATATATGATACCTACCATTGAAGCAACTTAATGAATGCTTAATTTATAATGATTTTATTTAAACATAAGTCTTAACATTTAACATAAATGTTCACAAAATAACTTATGCTTATAACTTATGTTTTCTACTTGTTTAGTATATTATAAATAATTCTTAGAAAATAAAAATGAGACAATCGTTTTTTAAATTTTAATTTATATATTTTGATTGGTAGATGTTACATTATCAAATAATGATGAAACCAAAATTCAAAGTCTTTGCAACATGGACCTTATTTTTCAGCAGATCTGTGTTTGAATCTTGATATTAAAAGTATTGAGACTCAGGTACTTCAATGGTACAATGTTAAGCTTAATATGTAAGTTGGTCAAGGTAAATATGTTAAGTTGCCTAATGAATCTAATATGTGTTACATATTTAGTCAATAACTATTATTATTAAACTCTTTTAAAAGTATATAGATTTATCTTTTTACTTAACAGAGATTTTTTTAATAGGACAAATAGTTTTTATTAGACAAATTTTGGCTGTTTCTCAATATTTATTGAACTGAAGCATAAATCATATAAAATAAAAATTAAACGTAATGTTGAGATGTATTCAGATGATTAATATGCATTGTAAAATAGTCATATATCAGGACGTTAAATAATCATTCATTTAGTCAATTTAAATTTTATTCATCGAATATATACTATATGTTAGACACTAACAGAAGGATCTTAAATAGGTAAAGGATCCAAACTGACATTTTTTTTTTTTTTTGCCTTCATGGTGCTTACATTCTAGTATTTGATAAATGTTGTTTTGAATATTAATAATAATTAACACAAAATGTGCAGTACACTAAAGGGTGCATCAAGACAAGGATGAAAATGAGACTCTATAAAAGAGAATGGGAGATATTCAAGGGAGCTGCAATTCAAAAGAGTATTTCCAGTTAGAACATGTTAAGAAGCTGATATTTGAGCAAACGAGGTGGTGATATGGCTGTCTGGAAGAAAGACATTCCAGACAGAAAGCAGGTTTTCTAACATTCTGAGAACAGTTTTTAGGTCACGTTGTTTAGAATAAAGAGAGAAAAATAAAGATATGAGATGAAGAATGTAATTATGCCTCAGTGGGTATGGAGGGCTCCAAATTTAGGTCCCTGGAGGCCACTGTGAGGACTTGACCTGTGGAGAGAGTGAAATGACAAGCCTTTGGAATGTTTTTGTTATGAAAGGGACATGAGCAAACTTAGTTTTCACAAGGATCTCTCAGTTATACGACGTAAAGAGCATGTCTCCTAAGATAGAAACAGACCACTTATTTGGGGGCTATTGCAGTAATGTGGGAAAGAACTGATGGGACACAGAGCAGGACAGCTAGGTTATAAATGTTAGTAATGGTGGTGTATGTTGAGATGTAGATACCCTTTTATAAGTAAAGACAAAAGGATTTCCTGATGGATTGTGTGACAGAAGATGAGGGTAATATTTTAACTGATATACAGCAATAAGAGTTGAAATTAACTCACAATGTTGTGGGTGGAGAAAGGGAGGAGGATTATGAGTTTAATTTTCAACACATTAAGTTTGAGGTATCTATTAGATGCCCAGGTGGGATTATGAGACTGGTGGTTAGGTTTATGACTCTAGGTTTAGGAAATTAGATTTGGGCTTGGAATATGTAAATGTTATTTCAGCCATGAATTGAAATGGGATCACAATAAAAGCAAATAAACTGGATAAACAAATTGTGGTTTGCTGTTCAATGGAACATTAATCATCAGTCATCAAAATAATGACTACTTATTTGTGCAAACACATGGAAAATGCAAAAAAAAAGTATACTAAGCAAAGAAGACAAACACAGAAGACTAGAGTCTTCAAAATGAATTTAAAGTGACAAAAAGGGTAGTAGTGGTTGCTAAGGCCAGGAGTGATGATTTTACTGGCAAAGAACATGAAAAAAACCGAGTTTGATGGATACATTCTATAATTTGTTGTACTGGTGTTTATATGAGTAGATTTTCAAAGTAAATCAAGTTAAGTAAAATATGGATGTATTTTATAGTGATATAAAAGTTTACTTGACTTTTAAAAATCTAAAACAGTAAAAATATATAAACACATAAAACCCCAATATTTGAGGCATTATTATTTAAAATAATAAATATATCATCCTGTGTTATTATTTTTACTTTATTATGCTCTTAGATATTATCTTGAGCTAGGCTACCACCACAGAGCCATGTGCCTCAAACGTAACACCAGTGCATGGAATTGGAAGTTGTGATTGACATTCTGTTGCACAGCCACACATCCATTGTCATTGACAACATTCTAGAATTTCAAACACCACTTTAAAATGATTTTGCTCTCTATGAACAACAACCATGCTTCCACTATTTTCTTAGACTACCATGCCTTTTCCAATGTGATGCTAGCATTCATGTAATTAATGCAATCTCTTGAGAGAATGTTATGTTACACATTACTGCCATAATTCAATTCAACATTGGAAAATGATACAAAATAAAGTCTCTTAAAATGTGTGCACATTTTCTCACATCCCTGGTATTATAGAAGGGCATCTGTATTATAAAAAATGCTAAAGAGAGTTCCTCAGGATGATGTGCAGTGACTTTTGAGAAAAATAAAAGCATTGTAAATGGGAAATACGTAAGTAAAGAAACTATTTCTTTTCCTCTTTTCTCTAAATGTAATGATTGTTGAGAGAAATAACTTAACATTTAATTTTCGGATTTATAATGGATGACAGGTTACAAATAGTAAGACTAGATCACAGGACAGGGGTGTTAAATACAATTATATTGTTAAAAAGCCTTTACATTTTACATGAAGTAATGCATTATTAACTTTACATAGTCTCTGTTAAATTATGGATAAACACACTTGTCCCTAGTCCAACTGTAAAACACATGCATATAGGCATATATATGTAAAATATATAGCTAAAAACCCATTAGGGGGAATAAACCTGCATTTTAAAAATCATTGAAAGATTATTTAATCAAAAAATCAAGCTAGAAGTAAGAAACAGATTACACCTGATGGAAAAACAAAAAAAAAACATTTTAATATTAAATTTAAACCCTCTTACATCAATAATTATATTTACAGCCTCCAATTTAAAGGGAAATTAATGTCATAACACAATAATTAAGTAAGGTGAAGGCTATATTAACTAGTTTGATCTAAGCATTTCTAGTTGTATATAAAATCAGCACATTGTACCCCATAAACACATCAATGTATATATAATCTATGTGTTTATGACTTGATAAAAAATAAAAAAAAAATTAAAGGAGGTTAAGAAAGCAAAATTGACATAAAAAATTAATTTTACCTTGAATATGCAAACACAGATGGAGTTTACAAAAAATGGTGGAAAAATTGTACTCTGAAAACCACATTGGGAGGAGTTTGTTGCGGCCATTTTTATACTGCACTAAGTAGACAATAAAGCAGCGAGCAATACTAAAGCTGGAGGCGAATTTCTTATACTGTAATAGGGACCATTAATTAAAACAATTTGCATCTTGTACAGGAGTTTTAAAAAGATTTAAGTAAAAATAGACTTGAGTTTTAAAGAAAAAATATACAAGTACATGGATGTATTGAATACCATAATATCTCTCTCAGTAATTGATAGAGCAACTAGAGAAATAACTTGCTAAAGACACCACAGATTAGCTCAATTAGTCTACTTGGCTTAATTAGTTATAATAGTTCACCCCTAAAGCACTGAAAATTTCTAAAAGCATACCTAATGCCCATCAAGTTTGACCTTATTCTGGAATGTAACACAGGTCATTGGAGTTTTCACACTTCAAAATTGTATATTGTTATATCATATAAATAAAAGGGATTATCATGAAATATTAAAAAAACTATTAAATTTCTACATATATGTGGATCTTATGGCATACTTCAGAGTAAATAATAACATGTATCAAATAATATGTCACAAAGAACATTTAAAATACATTTTTAACAGAATAATGAAAATAATGCAACAACAATTTTGACATTGATATGAAGTAATGATTAGAAAATATATAAATTTAAACAATTTTATGATGAAAAATAAAGATCAGGTATCTAGCTTTTTAACATTAAAGCTAGACAACCTGACAACTTCAAATAACTTGATAATAAGTAAAAGCTATTGAATACCAATGAGAGAGTAGAGGCAATTAAATGAATAATGGTCACTGACCATTTGGCTTTTAAAGAAAAAAGAATTTGAACAATTGATAAATTTCTAGAAATGTAGATCAGGAGAAAAAAAGATACAACAGAAATAGGCAAAAATTTGAAAAGACATTTCACAAAAACTTACAAGTGATCAATAAGCACATGATTTATACTCAACATCCAACACCCAAAGCCATTAACACAATGAGATTACCACTTTACTCCTTCTGGAATGGTAAACAAGTCATTACAAATGGTGACCAGGATAAGGCATGAATGAAAATTTTACATTATATTGGTTGGATAAAAAACATTATTGTGGCTCAGTGAGTAGGGCGCTGGCCCCATATACCGAGGTGTCAGGTTCAAACCTGGCCCCAGCCAAACTGCAACAAAAAAATAGCTGGATGTTGTGGTCGGTGCCTGTAGTCCCAGCTACTGGGCAGGTGGAGGTAAGAGAATAGCCTAAGCCCAGGAGTTGGAGGTTGCTATGAGCTGTGATGCCACAGCACTCTACCAAGGGCAATAAAGTGACTCTGTCTCTAAACAAAACAAAACATTATATATATAGACATCTGACATCCCCTTATATATTTGGAAATATACCTACTCTTTGACCAAGCACTTCTACTTTTATATATACTGAATCCAGAAAAAATGTTATCTGTTAATAAAAGTTTTGCACATTGATACAAAAAACTAAGATCTATAGCTTTATTCATAACAGAAATCAACCCCTAATCTTTAATAGAATGAATAAACAATTTATCTTATCTTTACTAAATATAACATAACAATAAATAAATAACAATATTTGGTACATGAAACAAGGAAAAAATATCAAAATAATATTTTAAGTAGTAGAAGCCAGTCACAAAATAATACATTATTTTATTGTATTTATATGGACATGAAGATAAGCAGTACTGATTTATGGTAATAGAAATAAAATGTTGCTTTTTCCTAAGGAGTAGCTGAAAGAATCACAAAGAAATTTTCTGTGGTGATAGAATGCAAACTGTTCTATAAATTTTGATTGGAGTATTGTAATATTTTTGCCAAAAGGGTTCAAACCACATTCACCAGTGGAGTTTGCTATATATATATCAAGACTGAATCATGATGAAATTCAAAACCAAAATAGACCTAAAACAAGTCTTGAGATCAAAGTCATAACAAAAAGGCTCTCATCAAAGAAAAACCAAGGACACGCAGGCTTTACTGCTGAGCTCTGCCAACATTTAGAGGAGCTCTTGTACTAATACTACTCAAACTATTCCAAAAAATCTAGCAGAAAGGAAGTACTCCCAAATTCATTCCATAGTGCCAGTACTACCATATCAAAATCAGACAAGGATAGCCAGTAGAGACCAATGAAATATAATAGGGAATTGGGATATAAATCCACACATCTACAGTGAACCAATTTTCATCTGTTGAGAACAAATATTGAGGAAAGGATTTTTTTTCAACCAGCGATTCTGGGGAAACTGCATATCCATATGCAGAAGCATGAAAGCACACTCCTCCCTCATCAAATACAAAAATCAACCCAAAATGTATTAAAAACTTAAATTGAAGACCTCAAACTATAAAATTATTTTTAAAAATTGTTAAAATTTTATAATTAACATGTATAAATGTATAAAATAAAATAATTGAAGTCTAAGAAAACTCTTCAGAATATTGGTTTGGGCAAATACTTATTAAGTAATACCTCCAAAGCACAGGCAGCCAAGCAAACATTGGTAAACAGAATTATATCAGGCTAAAAATGTTTTGAGGAGCAATGGAAAGAAGCAACAAAGTGAAGGGACAGCCCACAAGATTGGTGAAATTATTCTCAAACTACCCATCTGACAAAGGATTACTAACTAGAATAAATAAGCATTTCAAACAATTCAATAGGAAACAATCAAAAAGTAGTGTAGAGATGGGAATAAAGTGAGTATTGTTAATAGGTATAAAAATATGGTTTGATAAAATTTATATGATCTCATATTTGATAATACAATAGAGTATTTGATAGTACAATAGGGTACTATGAAATACCAGAACAATAAGAATGCTCATAATTTAAAATAACTAAAAGAGTGGAATTGGAATGTTCTCAACACAAAGAAATGATAAATGCGTGAGGTGATGGGATTTATTACCCATTGTTGCCTGTATCAAAACATCTCATGTATCCTGTTAATATATACAACTACTATGATAATTACATTTGTAAAAAAATTAAAAAATATATGACTTTCCAGCTAGATTTCACACACATTCAATCCTCAATGACATCTTTCATATGTTCAGAATGCTACATGAATTTCAACTTTTATTATTAGGTTCCCTATCAAGTAGACAGAGCTAATTAGGCAAGCAATATTTTAAAAATTACTAACATTTAATTGTTGATAACTATAATCAAAACACAATTCCACTGAAAGCAGTGAAAGAAAAAATATCTTCTTAAAACATTGATTGACATAATTATTTCATTTTTCTTCCACTTTAATCTTCATTAAGTGTTTCTTGTTTTAACATCTTTACTGGATATAAAAAATGGAGTGTGGAGGTCATTTTCTGTGACAGGATCGCTGAACATCCACTTCAACAGACCCTGAAAAGATTAAAATTGCCATTTTTATAAGTGTACATTGACAGAAAACTGTCTAATTTTGTTTTGAGAAAGTATTTAACATTATATTGCCCATTATGTTAGTATTGAAGATTGAAATATGGTAGATAATTTAAAAGCCCTCAGTGTCAATTTTATGTCACCTACCAATTACTACATATTGAAAGAAAAATGAATGACATACTATTTTGAAATATATTCAATATGAAGATTAATTTTTGATGGTAACTTTATCTAGCATGCATTTTTCTTTTTTTATAGTTGATAGTAAGGTAGAAAGTAATTATGATTTATGGAACAGCCTATTGAAGTTTTATCTCAAAGTTCTTATCAAATAAATAAACCACCTTTTAATGGTTCATTTTTTTTCATCTTCCTGAATATAGCTTTGTCTTGTCTTGTGAAGTTAGATTCCATTAGCACTTTGAATAGTAAAAATAATTTATTACTAGTGTGACTCTACTGTGGTAATTTGAATTCATCTTTCCCCTAATAGGTAATTTAATACAATGATGTAATTTCTTTTTTTTTTTTTTTTTTTTGCCTAGAGCTGGGTTTGGACCCCGCCACTTCTCTGGTATATGGGGCTGGTGCCCTACTCCTTTGAGCCATAGACGCTACCCACAATGATGTAATTTTTAACATGCAAATTTATTTTACCTTACTTTGGCCAACAAATGCATTCTGCAAGAAACAGAATACACCACGTCAAAATACCATGTCAGAATAAACAATGGTCAAAATTTGACCATTTTGTGTCAGATGAGAAACAAATTAACTATGGCTGGCATGTTAGGAAACTAACATTATAACATTAATATTATTAGCATTATTTATAGTCCCCATGTAATAATTCTAATTCTAAATAGGTTCATTTCTGAATTTTATTTTTAATTGCTTTCTTTCATGATAAGAAGTCACTTTTTTCCCCCTTTTTTGTGTGTTTTGTTGCTGCTTGGGGGGAAGCTGCAATGTGGTAGACTTGGAATTCTTCAATTGGGGAAGTCTGGCAGACAAAAAGATGGATGGTATGATAAATTTACACACAAAGTTTCTATCTAGAAACCCAGAGAGATGGACACCCTCTCAGCCCATAGCAGGGCAGATAGGCTCCACTTCCAACCAAAATGTCAACAGCCTTTTATTGGGGTTGGGGGGGCATATATATACAAGGTAAAAATGTGAGAAATTAACAGTTTCATGTTTCAATTAAACAGGCAGTCTTTTGTTCAAGGAATAGGACTAACAGGATGAATGACAGTGGAGCACTAAATAAGGGGATCAAACAATACTATGTTGGGGCTTAAAGATGCAAGTTACAGCCCATAAGTCGGATAGCTGTAGCTTGAGGGTAATTGTCACCTGCTCTCTAAGTTTATTAATATCTTGTCTTTGTTAAGCTGCTGATTTCTATTTGTATGTCTCCCTTTCAGAACTGTCTGTTCAGATATTTTGCCCATTTTTTAATTGAGTTAAAGAGAGTTAAAAAAAATACTTTCACTCTTTTCTAGAGTAGAAATAGTTTATATCATATAAAATAATAAAGGGAAATCTCAATCAACTCTACAAATTGTAAATTTTGGCTTTATTGTGTAATATAATTAAAAGTTGTATCCAGAAAAATTTATTTGGGCATTGCATATATTATAAAATTAAACATTAGAGCTGGCTAGACTTAGAGTTCTTCGGTGAGAAAGTTTTTATTTAAACATTCAATTTTTGAAATAGATATATAACTATTAGGCTTTTCTACTTCTATTTGTACCAGTTTTGTTTAAGTCGTGTTTGCCAGGGTATTTTTGCAATTTTATTTAGATACTTGAAATTGTTTACACAAAAATTTGTATCCTTCTTGTTATCTTTTTCATAAGATCTGTAATGAGTACCTTTTTTTTTTCATGACATTGGTGGCTTTATTGTCTTAATTCATTTTAAGTTTGTACATATGAATATTCTTTTCAAAAAACTAATTTTTGCACTATTAAAATTACTATTTTAAAAAGGTTTTCTTTTTTTAGTTTTAGTTCTAAATATGAGCTCTATTATTATGTTATATTCTATTATTTCAGTTAAATTTAATACATGCATGTAGCCTTTTCATCAACTAGACATCTGTGGGAGTTTCACAATATGCCCCAAACCATTTCATTGCCGTATTATAGTTTGCCTCTTCAACTAGTCTTTGTCATCCTGACTAAAAACAGAGCATGTAGAATTCTGTATTCATTTTCCACTCAAATCACCACTGTCACTGAAAACATAAGAAGTGGAATTCTTTGAGCTCCACTTGAATTTGAGCTGCCCTCTGGGTAGCAAAGATTCTCCTTTTCACAGCTTATCTGGCTCTGATGTAACAATGGTGTTGCAGGAGCAGTTGGCAGGGGATAGGGACAACCTCAGACCACAAATTCACTGACTCCCCCTGTTCTTTCCCAAGGTTCTATTGTTTCTATACATAAATGCTTCTCAGTTTGTTGGATTCTTTGGTTGATTTCCCAAGCCCTGAAATGGCTATTTTTCAAAATTGTATCCAGTTAAACAGTTTTTAAATAAAGTTATTTGTCAAGTTCTTCCTCTGCTATAAGGAGATTCCTCCCCCTAAAAACTTACATTTTTAAGTATAGGCTACATCTCTGTCAGTAAGTAAAAGGAGACAGAAAAACCAAGAGCAGAGCACAAATGTCCTTGAACTTCCCCATCTTCAGGATGCAAAGGAAATGTTATGAGGTAGTGTTTTTTTACCCCAAAGTAGCATGAGGTTTGGGTTCAAAAATTTTACATAGATCTTATCTTAAAGGAAAAACGATTCCAGAGGCTTTGAAATCTGGAAACTATTTAGGACAGACAGAGGGGCAATTTACTCAAATTGGATAACTGACTCAATATTTTCAAAGGGAACCAGTATTTATGTTAATATTAATCAACTTATGTTGATGTGACTTAATATTGCCTTTTTCTAATCCCTATGAATAAAAGTCAAGGGAACACAGTAGTGTAATCATCCTTACCAGCATTAAATCTATTTTATGAGACACCCAACATCTTGATATCGTAGTTATTCTGTACTGGGATGTCCCAAAGTTGTTTTTTTTTTCTTTTTTATGTTTGTCTTAAATTTACATTCATGCTCCTATATTTTATATGTGTTTATATATATATATAGAAAAAGTATATACAGGGTGTCCACAAAGTTTGCATGTTTTCTATTTTAAATCATACAAGAACTTTATGGACAGCCTGATACTAATTATATATATATACACGCACACACATTAGAACCTCCATAGTTGACTACTTACTTTCATTGTCTTTCTCCTTAAGTTGACCTAATTTTCATAAACCAGACCTGCACATCATGTACATATCAGTACAATAAGACTAGTTCCTTATGGTTACCACCTCTGTATTTCAAGCAGCTTATTACAGTCCCTTAGATAGTTAATTTACAGAAGCTCAACTGTAGGTATATATGTGTGTGTGTATATATGTGCATATGCATACACGTATGGACACATATATACATTAATTTAAATCTCAGCATAAGAATAAAGAGGATTGCTTATATAAATGATGACATTAATATAGTAAATCATCTTTTTATTCATAGATATAGTAGCATTTAATTTTATTGAAAATACCCTTCTCATTCTCTTTTATGGGTTTAGCCTAATCAGTAATTTTATATAAATATCACCTTAATAAATGAATATGCACTTTTTCTCAGTGGCTGTTAGACCTTCAGTTAGTTGCAGGTTGTAAAAATCTATACACCCATCTATGCATGCATGCAACTATGAACATACTCTATTCAAAGCATTACCCATGCCGCATTCTAGAAGTAACATCTCTAATTGCATAAAACTATAAACTATTTATAGTTTAAATAAAAAATAGAATTCTGGGAAGTAAGTGGTGTGGGTAAGCTATATTTCCAAAATGGCAAGTAGTGATTCCTCGGGGGAATTACTCACCGGGAAGTACTAAAGTAACCTTTGTTGTTTAACTTCCTGAAAGGCAAACATTTGCCACTAGCCAAGAATAAAGCAAAGGCACATATGAAAATGATTGGAAGAAAGCATTACTTCTGACCTCTTCCTAATGGCAAAAGTCAGGGAAAGGCACAATTCCTAGACTCCAACTAAAGGAGAAGAAACAGCAATCTTAGACCTAAAAGCAGAGATTCTTGAAGATTTAAATGTCTTTGAATCAAAAGAATCAATCAAGCATATCTAAGAACTACTTAGAAGTAGATAATGTATCCTATAGCTTATGTTCTATTTGAAAACAATCTTTGAGACCACCAGTCATCTAGAAGTTATTTGTTATTTACATTATGTTTTCCCTGAAGTAACTCTGTTATGGAGAAAATGTAAAACAATAATGGCAGGCTATTTTTACATTTCTCACCATACAAGATTTGCACAATTTCTTGCACTGATTATTTTTAATTGTTTTCATGCTTCTGTATGTTTGTCTTTTCTTTTGCTTCACCCTTTCTCTCCATTCAGTTAAAATTTGGTATGCTTTCACTGATTTTTTTCATCCACAATCCATTTTCAACTGATTCAAGTATCTGTCATCATTATAAGAAATCATTATTGCAAAAAAATAAATGCAAAATTCCACTTCAAAGACATAAAATGAATTGAGTCAAGGTTTTCTCAAAAATAAATGCCTTAAAGCAACATGCCAAATATACTGAATAACTGATTGTAGATTGAATGAAAAGAGACCCAAGGCATTACAATAGCAGTAAGTATTGTAGAATGAAATGATCGGTTCAATATATATTTGTAAATGATCAAAACTAAGGATGCTATTTCCAATAAAATGTTTATTATCTGAACTCTGCCATTGATTCCAGTTAAAATGAATCTTAAGCAATGAATAGATTTTGAGACAGAGATTCTCAATAATACATAGAAAAACCATTATAGTAGCAGTTAACCATTTTGATATGAAATTTGCCCCATATCTACTTTAAAAACCTATCTTTGGGTATGAAATAAAATATAAATACTTGATTTTAAAGCATAAGCTTATTCTATTCATTTTCATTTTTGGCATTCACCTATTTATTTACTTCTTTGTTTGTTTATTTGTTTTGCCAAATTTAGGGCTTTAGGTTCTTTTACTTTTTTATACAAAAAACTCAGCTAAAAGGGAGCTTTAGTTTCTGTGATGAAATTTAAACATATACCACTCATTTCCGAGATTTAAAAAGTAAATCAATAAGTGGTATGAAGAAAAATGTTCATATCAATATTTTCATTTAAAATTATGAAGCTAATAACTAAATATAGTCCTTTTTGCTTGAGGTTTCTAAGATAAGTACTGAGAGTTTTTATGGGAAATGAGAATTTTACCTGGCTATCCTATGCGAGGTTATAAAATAGTGCCTTTGCCAAACTGTGGCTTAAATAAAACCCAGATGAAAGTAAGTGAGTCTCCAAACATGTTTTCAAGTACCCATAGGTAAAAAGATGGGCTGCTCTTATCCTTTGTCATACAAGAATTGTTGCTTTTGGGGCGGGGATGTGGCTGGCAGACAGTCTGTTCCTTTCAGTTCCATTAGGGTTTGCCTTCCCTGCCCAGGATGACACCCTCCTGAAAACAACCTGTATTTCATGACTAACCATAGTGGGGATATAAAGGATGGAAGTCTTTCTGCACCTGTATTTCAGTTCCACTTCTCCACTAATCCTACTGCTTCCCCTTCCCCTCCAGAGACCTCTATCGCTAAAATAGACCTGGAAGCCCAAACTCCAACTCAGAGAGTGTTTCTGAAAAGACTGACACAGAGACCAATGTGGATAGTTTTGTTAGTTTAAATAGCCCTTTTATGTGGACTCGTAGCCCAGTTTCAAGCTTCCTATCACTTCCTGATAGCAAAAGTCTTTTTAAAACCACCATCCTGTTTATTGTGCACTTTGTAATTTATCAACAGAGAACATTCCCACACCCAAGGAAGCATGGACCCTCAATTTCAATAAAGGCATATATGTGTATATTTATATATGTATGTGTGTGTATATACATTAATATTATACGTAATAGGCACACATATGAAGAGCCCCTTCTTTCTAAAAATGTCAACATCTGTAAATCATGTAATTTTATAAGATTTATCACAAAAGCACCCTTGGGAAATTTTCTTATTTACAATTGGATGTCTTACTAAATTTACAAATACCTATATATTAATATATTGCCATATATATTTTTTCTTGGCCCTGGGGTGAAAGTGGCCTTCATTTCCTCTCTAGGGGAAAGGAGGGAGAAGCTTTCTCGGTACACCAGGAAGGCCCTGATCACTGTTAAGAAAGTCTGGTCCTTGTCCACTTTGTGTGGGAGGTTGTCCCCCCACTTTGGCATGGCAGCTCCTACATTAACTGAGGCTCAAAGGGGTATCAGCTGGTGTTCATGAAGAGGGGGGCAAGGCAGGTGCCCTGAGTGAGGGAGCAGGGGGCTACAGTGGGCCCACATTGGACACCTCCCCAGTATGAGAACTTTCATAAGGCCTGGCTGGAGTGAGTCTTCTCCCAAGAAGGAACCCTGAGCGGCCTTGGGCCAGGCTTGATCTGCTGGCTGGTCCTTTAAATGTCCACCTCAAAGTGCGACTCTCGCTGCCTGGCCACTTATCTTCTGGGCTGTTGCACAAGTGGTTTGGGCTGTGTCTGGGAGGGGCTCTTCACTGGTGCAGCTGGTGACCCTGAGAATGGTGGACAGATCCCTTGGGGAAGTTTTGGTTACCAGTGAGTTTCCATGCTCCATGGGGGATTTCTGGTCATATACCATCTTGGTACCTTCTGAGCGGGCGCTGAAGAGCATGCCACCTGGGGTGGTGCTGTAGTCCCTGGGAAGGCATTACATGCTGACACTGAGGACCATCTGTCAAGTGGTGGGGACAGCCTGGCTTGGAGTCTGGCTGCAGCTGCTGCCCCAATCATGGTCTCTTTCATGGTGTCCCCACAACCCTCAGGCGGCCTTCCCACTGCCATATTAATATATTGAGGGTAGCTTCCACCTGTCAGTTCCTTTAGAGTTTGCCTCACTTGGTCAGGATGACACCCTTCTGGAAAGAACATATGTTCCTTAGTATAAGAAAACAGTTACACAAGTAAAAGTATGCATTGGATGTATAAAATATCTGTTCACCTATCTATAGCATATTTATTTTGTTATCTATTTTGCTATATAAATTTAAAATGTTTCCCTTGCAATCATTTCTCAGTATTTAAACATTAATGACCAGTATAAATAAATAGGTAGAATGATAATTATTTTCCTACTAATGATATTTGTTCTTTTTTACCAGAGTAGAATAAGGTTTTGTGGAAGCTATCAATAGAAATCATTGCACACCTATCTTTACTAAACTAATAATTTGTTTACTAGCACCATTTTTCTATGGCTGCTATAAGTACCAAGGATAGTGTATGTGTATGGTCCACCTGCATGCAGGCAAACATCTGTCAGTTTTTATTATCTCTGGTGATGAAAAGTTCTAAATTTTTTTTTTGTTATAATGTTCTAAAATGTCTTATTATTTTAAACAACAGAATAACTAGAGGTTTTTCTTTTAATACAACATATTCATCTCAAGTTTAAGTGTTTTCTGTATATTTAACTACTGCTTAAATATACTAAACTATAGAAATTATGCATTAGTTAAGTAGTATATGAATTTTTATAGTAGGTCAAATTATTTATTTTTATCCCCCAATAGATTGTCTGATTTGGTAGTTTGTGATAAATATTTGTTAAATCCATGTTCAATAAATACATAATGTTTTTATGGTTAATGCTATTCATGTTCTTTACTGTTCAGTGCATGGTATTTTCAAATGCGTATTTTGGAGGTACTGCAGACATTTAGTGCTCTAAAAGGAAGAATAAAGAGATGCATTTAGGAGAAAATAAAACTTTTAAAGCCATAAATATGGATTTAACATTTAGTAGAGGGAAAACATTCTGAGAATCTATTCTAATTTAGGGCAATTCTTATTATAATGAATGCCACGAGAAATCTAAGTGATTTTGTAGTGCAGAATATTGTATTTGTAAGTTTTGGGGGGACAAGAAGTGTCATCAAGTAGAGTAAATGTCTTCTCACTAACTTCTGTGTCCTGGCAGTTAGAGCCAGTAGCAAATTAACAAATTTAGAAATGAAGAAATTATTGTTTGCAGCAGTGGCATATTAAAAGGAGAAGATGATGAGGTCTGAGTACTTATTTTTGATATTTTTAAAATTTTAGAGATAATAAAAAATGACTGATGTTGCCTGCATGCAGGTAGACTACACACATTCACTATCTTTGGTACTTGTAGCAGACATAGAAGAATGGTGCTCATCTCCCCTTCAGAAGAGGTAATGCCACAGTGAGTGCCAATGTGTGAATACTTCCACCTGTCGCAACTTCATACACACCATAGCATTTCCTATGGGTCCATACTTCCTTGGGTTTTTCTCAGACAACACCCATGACTGTGGTAGTACTAGACCCAAGCACTTGCTCTCCTATGTGTGACTCTACTGTGAACTTCATTTGCCTTAGGACTCATGGTGAGATGGTGCAATATTTCTGTCCCACACCATAGTCTGAAAAGCTTTTCTGCATCATCTGTTTTCCTCTTTTTCTCCTTTCATGGATGTAATACCCGTATTATAGTCTAAAGATCTTCTTTACCTCTTCTCTTTGTCCTTCACAAACACTTCTCCCCAATAATTATCATGAATATCATATTCCATCATGTCATCTACTTCCCAAGTGAGCAGAATTGACAGAGACAGTAACAAGGAGGGGTCACTGAAAACAAGCAGTAAGATGAGGCATAGGGACTAGATCAGTGGTTCTCAAACTTCCTAATGCTATGACCCTTTAACACAGTTCCTCATGTTGTGGTGACCCCAACCATAAAATTATTTTTGTTGCTACTTCATAACTGTAATTTTTGGTACTGTTACAAATCATAATGTAAATAGCTGATATTAGGTGGCCCCTGTGAATGGTTGAGAAGCGCTGGACTAGATTGTGCAGTGCAAGCTGTGGCTGCACTGCACTGCAGGGAATAATCGTTCTGAATGGTGTGTAAAACAAAGATCCTGTTTGGCACAAAGCAAAAGCCTAATTGCTGAAGATTTCACCACAGGAGATCTGGCAAAACATCCTGATTGTCAGTGTAATGATTCAGGAATTATAGCTACATGGGATTAACAAAGCCTACAAGTCAGTCAAGTTGGCTGGTTTTACTAAGTAGTACTTGATAATTTACAGAGCAATAATAAGTGCTAAAAAGAAATGGAGAATAAACAAATTGTTAAGGGTTAATATGAGTGTTAGAGGATTTTTCCTTTGAAGGTTATGCAAAGATTGGTAGAAAACTTGTTGCTCAGAGTCTCCACTCTATAGAAGTTTAAATGTCCAGCCAAGGCAGATCTATTACACTTAATGGTCAAGGGTTGTTGGGAAAATCTGGGATTCTGAAACATGGGTAAAAACTTCTGAGTGAACTCCCAAAAAGATCTTGACTCTGCTGATGCCCCACTGGACCCTCCTTCTTAGTAAGAACTAGCATTTTCCCTGTGAAAGCAGATTCTTCAAAGATCACCATCTCAAGGCAGCACATGCTCTTTTGGCCACTAATCTGTAAAGGAGGATGAATTCTTAGTACAGTCCAGCTGGATCTCAATACAGGATGAAAGAAATTCCACCCAGGCTGGGTGCCCATTCTCAATAGTTAGAGCACCAGTCCCACGCACCAGCACCCATGGGGGTGGTGGGTTTGAACCCAGCCTGGGGCTGCTTTTAAACGAAAGAAAGAAAGAAAGAAAGAAAGAAAGAAAGAAAGAAAGAAAGAAAGAAAGAAAGAAAGAAAGAAAGAAGAAAACAAATTCCACTCAGAAAGAACTAAAAAAACTTGCTAGTATACAGGAGAAGATATCAGAGATTGAAGTTGAGGGTTGGTGGCATACCAGAAGGCCATTACAAATATGCTAGTGTGTGGAGGAAACTGAGCCTTAATCTTTAGCTTAGGACTTGCTTCCTGCTTGAGAGACCTAGAGAATCATGAGAATGGCATGTCAGTTGTATAAATTCAGGAGATCAGAAAACTGGCCTCCAAGGAAGAATGAGGTGTGGTAATACCAGGCCTACTGCTTATGATAAAGATTCTCTAGATTCCAAAGGTCTCTTGATGCTAGAGGTAGAGATCTTGCTTAAGGTCTGAGATTTTGCAAAACAACTTGGAGACATTCTGTCTGACACTTTGTATATTACCCCTTTGTAAGGCTGATGTACAATAATTAACTTTTAACTACTTTTTCCTGCTTCGTGATTATAAATAGGGACCCAATGTTAACTCAGAAGGGCTCTTCCCAGGGTTCCTCAGTCCCTCAGTGCTGACTCTGTGTCAAGCCTCTTCATTCCTCCTTCCTCCAACCCCTCATCTGATGACCTCAAACTCCCTCACTGGTGAATGAGGGTCCATCGAGTAGAAATTTAGTGGTAGTCCTTTGCTCCAGGACAGGGCTTATAGCAGGGGTAGCCATCACAGAATTAAGCTTGTTAGTAATCCTGGGAATGCTGAGGTCCCAAAGTATTAGAGTCTAGGTAGTGATATTTACTAACAGAAGTAGCAGATCACAGTTAGAGACAACCAGAAAGCAAAGAGGACAAACCAAAGGGGTTTTACCCACATACGTAGTGTTGTTAACAGAACATGGATGTCATCAGTGTAGCACAAATTAACAGATAATGAAGTTATTCCTTAATGTGTACAATCAGAAGAGAGTGTGATTGATGGTAATTCCTATCATCACTCTGTTAAAAATGCCAATCTGGTACCTGTAAAAAACAGATACAAAATGACCATATACTATCAGTATCATTGCTAGAGGATAAGATTTTGGGTATAAGTTATATAACCACAGATTTGATTGTTTCCTAGTTTTATTAGGAAAAAAAATCAAATACAGTTTGCATTCACTTCAACAGTCAAAACATATGGAGCGGTGCCTATGGCTCAAAAGGGTAGGGTGCCAGCCCCAGATGCTGGAGGTGGCGAGTTCAAACACAACCCTGGCCAAAATAATAATAATAATAATAATAATATGGAATTTTGCCCCAGGGTTATGTTAATTCTCCCAACCTTTGCCATATTATATCTGGATAGGATTTTATAAACAATTAATTCATCTCAATCTCATAACATTGACCCATTATATTGATGACCTTAAGCTGATGCAGAACACCAGAAATCTATGATTTCTGACCTTGAAATGTCAGGACATACATTAGAAGCCTTCTAGGTTCAGAGGCCTTCAGCCTCTGACTGAGGATTACTCTATCAATTTCCTAATTATGAAGATTTTGGACTTGAACTGAGCCACACTACCATCATTACTGTGTTTCTAGCTTTCAGATGACTTAAGATGGGGAATTCTTAGCCTCCATATCACATGAGACAATTTCCCTAATAAATTCCTATCTATCTATCTATCTATCTATCTATCATCATTTATATAAGTATCTGTGCTATTGGTCTGTCTCTTTGGAAAACTCAGACTAATACAGTTCCTTAGGGCAGTAAGAGTTATATCATTATCCTGATAACCACAAAAGAAATAGTTAAATGCACATAAAGAGAATTGAGATCCATTTAGAATGTTTTAGGCATGAATAATCATTTCTTCTGCATCACAGTTTCTGAGATTACACATTTTCTTATTTTTCTTAAAAAGAATGCCATTAATATTAAGAGTCAGCTGAGGGAAACCTAATGGAAGTGTTTGAGTTTATCATGAAAAACAATCAGGTATCTAATATGAGTAGAACTAAGATCATTATAAAAATAAACATATGAACTTTGTCCTTAACACAAATTAATTATATTTAAATAAATGGATGTGATATTTTAGATTATAGACCTTCTAAACAAGGGTATTCTGGGTCCAATTTGTCCTTGCTTATACAAAAATGTCAACATTTCTACAATCTTTTAAATCTAATCTAAATAAAATATAATTATCAAATACTTTAATAAAAAGTTCAATATATTGTCTTTAAAATTATTTAGGTGATCTGTTACTTTTAACCCTATCCATGCTGTAGTGGCCATTTCACAAATAACTGATTCTCTAGCTGAAATTAGTATGGGGAGAAATGGGGGCCTCAAAAAGTAAATTAGTAAAAAAAAAAAAAAAAGTAGGAAATCATCAATTTGCCAGTGTTCCGTGTGTTCCCTATAAGACTTCTTAGGACTTTAAAAAGCTATAATAATTATTAAGTATAAAATGGGCTTATTTGTTTAATTTTGTAATACTAATTAAACTGGAAACCAAATGAGGACAGATATTAAAGCTATTTGGTTCTCATTTTGATACCAGAATTTCTTTCTGCAGTAGGTCCTTAGTCTTGGGAATTCAAAGAATTAGCCCATCAACCACATATCATTGGTAATATAGGATTTATTAGATGGATAAAAAACACCCAGAGCTTTTGGCCCTGTTATCATTTCTGTTCAACATAATACTGAAAATCCCAGTGAGAGCAGTCAATCAATAGAAAGACATAAAGGGAATCCAAATTAGAAAAAAAGAAGGTCACATTATCTTGGTTTGCTGAGGAGATGATCTTATATGTAGAAAACCCTAAATACTCCATTAAAGGACTCTTAGAACTAATAAATTCGGCAGTCTCAGGTAATAAAATTGATGTACACAAATCAGTAGCATTTCTATGTAATAACAATATTAATGCAGAGAGTCAAATCAAGGACTCAATTCCATTAACAATAGCTATAAAGAAAATCAAGTACTGAGGAACATACTTAACAAGAGAGGAGAAAGATTTCTATAAGGAGAGCCATTAAAAATGGATGAAAAAATTATAGATGTTATGAACAAATGGAAAAGAAACCCCATGTTCATGTTGCCTGGTAGAATCAACATTATTAAAATGTCCATACTACCCAAAGTAATATACAGAGCCAACACAATTTCATTTAATATGCTAATGTCATATGTCACAGATGTAGAAATAGTAACTTTAAGCTTCATTTGGAACCAAAAAGATCCCAATTAGCAAAATCAATCTTGATAAAGCAACAACAAGAAAATAAATAAATAAATAAATAGATCTAAAGGCATCACATGACCTGATTTCAAATTATACTACATGGTCATATTAACCAAAACAACATGGTAATGCTATAAAACTAGATATACAGATCAATGGGAACATGATAGAGAATCCCCAGATAAAACTTCTACCCACAACAAACTGATCTTTGATAAATCAGACAACTACATACACTAAGGAAAGGAAATCTCATTGAATAAATGGTGCTGGGAAAACTGGATAGCCATATGCAGATGAATCAGGTTCCATATCTCCCACCCAGCCAATGTAGAGATAGATTCCCACCTTGCCAATTCTGCCATCTATCTTAAATATCTAACTAGAAAAGCAACTGTGAGAAGCTTGATAAGAGGATCTCTTTAACCCCACAGGTCAGTGTCCGGCACTCCTCTGACCACCTTCTAGTGAAAATGAAGGGAAGAGGTCACCTCCTGGAACATAAGGCAAATCAAGAGAAGCCCTTTGCTAAAAATATGCCCAGAGATGGAAGTACCAGTTAAAGATTCTCACTCAAACCATGAACCCTGTCTAAACATGCCATAAAACAGAAAACAGATGACTCCCCTGCACTCTCTTCCAAACAACCATCTGGGCTTCCTCAGTAGTGAAAGAAGATAGAGTTAAGAGTGAAAGTGAATCAGCGAAAAATAACCTTCTTCTGGCTGCCTTGCCAAAATGTTAGAGTAGCATGGTGACCTAATGTAGTTGCCAAAATAATTAAAGAAAAGAAGTAAGGTTTTAGTAAGAAAAACAAAGTACTTATTAATAACCTGCATAGCACACCAGTTCCCATCCTAGTGACTATAGACACTGTGGAAAGTGCAGCCTCTGGGTTTTATACCATCTCTGAGGAGTATAAGCCACTTCTTGGACATCTCCCAGGGACTTATTTTAACTCTATTCTCAAAATAACACAGTGCAAGTTCTTAAAAACAATCCACCAACAAGGTCTTAATAACAACCCACCTGTTGGGTCTGAATTAGCCCCATTCCCATGATAACCTATGTCAGGCTGACCCAGACCAGTTCAAAATAGCCTAACTGTATCTGTCATCTACTTTGCTCTTATTCAGCTAGGTACCTCACAAAAACACTGGGCAAAGTCATTTGTGGGAATCCTCTGTCTCATCATATTTGCCAGAATCTTATTGATGGTCACTGTTTAAAGGTGATTTTAGTTTGGGGGAAATCCAGAAGTTTCAGGGCACCAAATCCTTGCTATAGATATACTGAATTATCTGGGTGATATGATGTTTCACCAAAAAACTCTAGATAAGATGTGATGAATGGATGGGCACATTGTTCATGAAGAATACTGAGATGGTACTTACTCCTTATTAATTGCCTGGCCTGGAGAACCACATTTGTGATGGACAACACCTTCCCAATGAAAAACCACAGTTAACATGGTCTTGATCTTGCTGAGACTTTGCTGTGCCTTATTTGGGAGGATGGAGAGCCAGGTGATTTTCACTGAGACAATTGGGCCTTTGTTTTCAGATCATAGCTGTACTCTAATAACCCATCTCTGGTTATGACCATCTTGAGAAATTCTGGTTCATGAATAGCAGTTTAAAGCAAGTTACTTAGCAAATGCAACACAATGTTCCTTCTGCTTTGGTAGCAGAAACCACGGAGTACATCTTACCTGGACACATTCATACCAAACTTTTTGATATAGTAATTTTTGGAATCCCTAGATCAGCTTCTTGTTCTCCACTGTCAGTGGCTGATCTTTGTTGACTGCAGCCTGAACACAGGCAACATCCTCAGGAGATCTGCTTGCTGTAGCTTTTCAGAACATGGACAACTTTCAAAAGATTCTCAAGCATTTGTGCCACAGTTTTATTTGTGTTGAACTCATTGTATTGTTCCCCAAAGCCAAAAATCGATCGGTTTCTATGGAAGAATAGTCAAGCTTAATAAAAAGTTTAATGCAGATTCATTGCTCTATTCTCTTCATCGTTTTGAATACAATAACCACACAATACACATGCTTACTCAATGACACCTCACACCCACTACAGTGAAGTTGTCCTTATTCACATATGTACATTCCAGCCCACTATCATGGCTGCCAAGTTACATTAGTGTCACAGAAACTATTCCCATTACATTAAAAATGGCCGGATACTTTCCGGACAGACCTCATCTACTTTGTGAATATTTTCTCTCACTCTGGATTCTGTCTCTTTGCTCTGCTAATTAGTTTCTTAGATTGCAGAAACATTGTAATTTAACCAAGCCTCATTTATTTATTTTTGTTGTGATTGCCATTGGCTTGATAAATTCTTTGCCTGGGCCAAAAAAACTGAAAGAGTTTTCCAAGAATTTTGTTCTAGCATTTTTATGTTTTTATGCTTTATATTTAAGTGTTTTATCCATTTTGAATTAATTTTTGTGAATGACGAGAGTTATGAATCCCGTTTATTTCTTCCGCATGTGGTTATCCAATTTTCCCAGCACCATTGATTGAAATAGGGATTTTTTTCCCCAGTGTATATTGTGGTCTGATTTGTCAAAGTTCACTTGGGTGTATATGGATGGTTTTATATTTGCATTTTCTGTTCAATCCCATGAGTTTGTGTCTCTATTTTAGTGCTAACACCATGATGGTTTGGTTATTATAGCCTTTAGTAGAGTTAAAATGCTGATAATCTGATGTCTCCAGATTTGTTCCTTTTGCTTAAGATTGCTTTGGCTGTTTGGGCTCTTTCCTGGTTTTTTATGAAGCATATATCAGTGAAGGATGACATTGGTATTTTGATGGGGATTGTATTGAATCTGTAAATCACTTTGGGCAGTATTGACATTTTAACAGCGTTGCTTCTTTTAATTCCTGAGCATGATATGTTTTTCCTTTTGTGTCATCTAAAATTCTTACCTCAGTTCTCTTTGTAGAGATCTTTCACCTCCTTGGTTAATTAGATCCCTAGGTATTTTATTTTATTTGTGGCCATTGTTAATGTTACTGAGTCTTTGATACAACTCTCCATATGACATTTATAGGAATGGTAGAGATTTGTGTACACTGATTTTAATTAACCTTGCCTATTTCATATGGTCATTTTAAGAAATTTTGAGATCAGCTAGCACTTATCAGTTTAACTCAATTTAATGTTTAATTGTTTTAATTTAATGTTTGTATATAGTACATGGTTATGTACTTATGTAATGTATGTTGTGTGTGCACAGGAATTTAGAAAGGTGAAATACAAGTTTAATATGATGAATATTATTTTATACCAAAGTGCTTATTAATGGATAACTGAGATAAAACAAAAATAAAAGTATTAACTGATGTTGTCACACTTTTATAGACAATAGTGAGAAATGACTTTGACTCTCTGTAAAAACTATTCAGTTTACTTTTTAAACCATAATACCAAATATTGTTGACATAATACCTAGTGTGGATAAAAGCCATATTATTTATTTCCTTAACAGCAGGTTATCATGACAAAGATATCAAGGCACACATTTAAATGTGCCATTTCAGCATATATTTTTTCCTTTTAACTAATTAATCTGAAACAATACTATTAAGAAATTTAATTTATTACTGGTTTACCATTTCAATTACATATCTAGCTATATCAGCAATTTTATTTCCAATAATAATGTCTTATTTTATTAAGAAAAATGTTTGTACTTAGCTATTTATGTCATTTATATAATCCTAAAAACTCTAAAAGATTGTCAGACTACTTAGCACTATATGTCCTAGGAAAAAACAAACATCACGTATTACATTTTGTCAGTTTCTAATATTGCAAGATCCAAAAGGTAAGTTGCTTATTCCACATTCAGTGCTTCTTCTGTAAATGTAATATTTCTTATAAGTTCCACTAGGTTTTGTCAAAGCCTGCTGGTGTTTTGATGTATTAAACGGAAGATATTTTTAATAGGATAATAACTACAAATGTTAGCCTAAACTAATTGCTAAAAATGTGCTACGATAAGTATTTTCATGCTAACATACTCAATATTTCATTGAAATATGCTGTCATATCAATGCAAAGTTTTAATTCATACCTAACGGATCTTCTTGTTTTGTGAAAACTCTCATGCATTCTTGCATTTTTTTTTTTTGCTAGTCATAGCACATGACAGCCATTCCTTTTTATACTAGCCACAGTAAGAATAAAAATTTACATATTTCATTTAACCAGTTATGTTGCCAAAGAAATGTGTTACCATCTCATTTGAGATGATTTATTAATCAGTCATTTACTGTGTGAAGAGTGCCCTGAGAATGGATTCCCCAGAATATCAAAATCAAGTCTACCTGTTATTGATGCCTGGGATTTACTTAGGGAGCAAAGATTTCCCGACTAGCAATGTTATATCCATCTTTATAAACATTTCTAAGACACAAGAAGATAAGTACTATTCATTGTATAGTCTCCTGATTGCTTTGTAACATTTTAAAACAATAATAAGGTGGACATCATTGGTGTAAATTTACGTAGAGACATAAGGCTGACATCATCTATATTACATATAAATTTAGCTTTTCTTAGTTTGTCAATACCGTGTTGTGATCCACTCTAGGCCTACCTTAGGTATGTCATAGAAATTAACACTATCATAACAATATGATAATATATTTGTGGTCAAGCTCATAATGAGTTATTCTGAAACATTTTTGAGTGACATATATTTTCTAAAATGAATTACTGATGTTTTTAAAGGAAAGAAAGGTAGGGAGAGAAAAGAGCACACATAAAACATGAAAATTTGAGAGTAAATAGAATGGATGGATGCATTATAAGATGGGATAATATTTTAATGGTGGTGTTTCTAATTTCCTTCAACTGATTATAAATATTAGGCATGTTTTTCAAAGAAAATATGTTTCCTGGGAGTGGAAAATGACATCTTGAAAAACGTTGTCTGCTAATATATAAATATCCTGAGCAATTATTGGAATTGTATATTTTAAAAATAAAACAATTTAATCACATAGGAATGTCTGAAAGATGCAGGCAGTAACTCTACAGGGTAGATTTCAAACTTTCTCATAACTCTGTTTAAATGTAATCTTTGTGTATTAGATATTGACTTGAGTTGATCAAAAAGCTTAAAGTACAGTCTGAGATGTAGGTGCTGTTTAGAGAAAACAGAGTACAAAGTTCTGTAAAAGATCCATGTTACAAAGTAAGATCAGAAGAGATGCACCAGATGACTAGCAGAATCATTCTGGTATCATAAAAGAGAAATAGGAACAAAGATTGTTTGAATTTATCAGAAAACTTAAAGTTATCATTTAACATATTCTTCCATTGAAATTACAGAAGATTTTTTCTTAAGCCAGAAATAATTTTTACTACCAGCACCAGATAAGAGATGACAAGCACAATTATCCATTCAGGAAATTTTAAGAATCTCTAAATGATTCTATGAAATAGGATTAGATTAATTTAAGTATTGATCTTCAGAACAGGAATAGAACTTTCCTGCTCGGGAATTAAAGTGTCCAAGCAAAGAATCTGCACTCTTACATGTTGAATAACTCTATCTTAGAGAAGCAATGGAGCAAATGATTCCAGGAAGTGTAATCATACCTTCTATCTGTAGTTCTCAGATTTTGGTGTGTATAGAATCAAGTCAGATGAGCCCAACCAGCAATCTGAGCTTACTGTTTCGTTGATCTGAAGTGATCACCTGAGAACATGTATTCCTAGCAAATTGCCAAATGATACGGCTGTTGCTGGTCTGGAAACCACTCTTAGGAAACAAATTTTCACCCCTGGGTAGAAGCCAACAATTATGATGTCTTCACCTGGAAAGAGGCCACCCTGAATCATGCAGAGATGTAGGTGACTGCTATGGATAGCTAACAAGTGCGTATAAGGTATGGAATAGATTGCTTTGGGGCTTTATAATCTCTCTCTGAGACATACTAACTGTAACTTTGGGAAAGTTACTTGAGTTCTCAAGTTCTGCTGTCTTCATCTACAAAATGGTGATGAAATAACGTCAAACCATTAAGGCTAGAGAAGCAATCTGTATAAAGCTCTTGGCACAGCAGCTAGAGCAAAATAAGTATTTAGTTAATATTATCTACTTTTATTAATTGTGGCTATATAATTTAGAATACAACAACTCACCTAATTTTGAACCATACCACAGATATAAAAAATAAACACACTTCTCAGAATTTCCCAAAGTATTCTCATGGGGATTAATGCCCATTTTCTTTTAAGCATTGCTTATACTTCTGCCACCATATAGACAACTTCTGGTTCACAGCTCCAGGAAGGCATGTTGATTTGAGGAACTTCATCCAGAGGTATCCACACACGAAGCATCAGGTGACTAGAAGTATGCAAACTAATGAGGCTTTTGGCCACATAATTATTTCTCTATTCTCCGTGAGGAAGTCCAACACAAAAATGTATGAAGTATTTTCTTTCCTTTTTGTATGAAATATTTCCTTTTCATTTTAAAATATGAAACTAAAATAGTGCTTCTTACATGCTTATAGTTTTCTTCTTTAAAGATTAGTAAATGAAAAATAATCCAATATGTGCAAAGATTTTCATCAGTCAAAAAGAAGGACATCATGTTAAGGAGGAACAAATGCCACCCATGGATTACACTCACTTTGAGAAATAGCATTTGGTCAAAGCATTAAAATCTGACCCAAAACCCCACTCTTGCAGTATATTTTTGCCTCTATTTACTCTAAAATTTCTGAGTCTGTGCTATCTTCCTTTTCCTTCATCCCATCTATGTAGATTACCATCTCAATCATTCCATTGTCTATACCAAGTTTCTTGAAATATCTTCACCAATCTTATCCTTGAGCTCATAAACACTATCATTAAAATATTACTATGGAGATATAGAACATTAAAAAAAAAAGTGTCTGAAATCAACTGAACCATAAGTACTCCCTGGAAATTCTATTTGGTCATAGATAGTCCATGCTTCACTTTAACCCAGCAGAAGTTGCAATGCTTATCCACAATCATCCAGACCTACCTAGTTCATTGCCTCTGTTCTACTATCACAATGGAAAGCTGTCAATATTTTTGTAACTAAACATGCAATCCTGCGTATATATTTTTTATTTCCTTCTATCATGTGAAGGGATATATCATTAACTAAAAATAATCTTTCAAAGACCATACTCCTTCCCTATTCCCCTTTATAGGGATATGCATCGATTATTTTGCCTGTCTTTCGTGCCTCCAAATTCCCTATTGACTTAGTTCCATAGCATTAAACTTACAGATTTAAGATTACCTACTTAATACATATTTCCTATTTAAAAATGAATAGTCTCACATGTACACGACACAAAAAAACACACCTGCAGGATACATCACGACTTTGGATACTTTCTGTGATAATGTCTCCTTTCCTCTCATTCACTTCTCTTTTATTCTTCAGTTCGTTTCAGTGAGGCTTCTGCCCCATTGTTAGGCTTCTTTAATCTACAGCATTAATAACATAGATATACTCAAGTCTTAAAAAGGTTTTAGTCCTCAAACTTTTCTCGGAAGTATTTTGTAGCATGAAAACTATTCTCTTTCTTGAAAAGATGCGTAGCCTGGAATTTAAATACTTTTACTTAATAATACAAATAGATATATTACAATTATAGTTAAGATAGTGTCATTTGAATATGGTGAGGTATTTATTTACTCATACGCTTATTCCATAAATATTCGTTAAACATGGTATAGCCCCCCGATAGGATATTGTTGAGACTCTAACATTGTTTATGCAGATGCACAATTAAATTGCAAACATGGTATAAGTCAGCAGTTCTCAACCTGTGGGTTGTGACCCACAGGAACTGTATTAAAGCCTCGCAGCATTAGGAAGGTTGAGAACCACAGGTGTAAGTGAAAAAAAAAAATAGAGCCTACTACAAGATAGTATAACTAGACTAATTTCATGTACTAAAGAAAAAACCTGAAGACTTCTCAGCTCTGAAGGATGTGCTAGAGTTATAAGGAGAAAGTATAAGCAGAGCTCTTGGAAGAGCAGTAGCTAGGGGAATTAAAGGTTGGGATACAAAAGCCAGAAAAAGGCTGCTTTGAGATGAGGCCAAAGGATTAGGTAGTGTCTTGTCTATTCAGGTCTCAAAGATCAAGTTTATTTGGCATGTTATAATATGGATTTACAATAAAAATGTATGAGCTAATGATGGGGGCTCCCTTTCAGTAAAGAGGAATAAAAAGATTCACGGCATCTGTGACATGATGGTGGGCTTTAACACATCTTACAGGCAGCGAAGGGTGATAGAGGATGGCATTTTAGGACACAGAAGTGTCATTAGCCAGGAAGCCAGGCAGCAAAGTATAATAAAGTGCTCAATGGAGATATGACCTCATACTTGCTAAAGCTGATATTCTGCCAGTGGGACATTGTGAACGCTTACTGTGTTCTGTAGTGGAAAGCGTAGTTAGTCCTAAGACCACATTTTACATTATTTTGGGGAAGATCTGAGTGGTCTGACTTGTAGTCACCAGATTCAAAGCAAATACTCACCCATTCCTCAGGAAAAAATTATACATGAGAGATATTTTTAGGCAAAGGTTAAAAGTCTTTTTTGTTTGTTTGTTTTAGAGTGGGAACCGTGATTTTATTTTATAAGAAAAATCCAGTTCCCACTGATTTTAATGTTGACAAATTTTTTTTGTCTGTCATTGTAATGTCTGTAATTATGAATGTTTAAAGTTTCATAAAGTTTAAATCAGAAGCATTCATACAGATGTGGAGAAAAAATTTTCTTTCAAATCTGGAGTTATCTTACTTCTACAAATTATCATTTTTATATTGGCAAAAGTAGTTGTGTACTTCCCTGATTTTTTGTTCACCAAAGAGCAGAAGCTCTCTGCCAAAGAAAAAGATAAGAGAGGCATTATTATCGGACCCTATTCTTTTTACTGCTCAGTTTAAGCAAAAAATGGAACCAAGACAAGAAAAAAAAAATGTTTTCACTGTGGGGAAAACTTTAGTTAGGCCTGTCCTTAAAGAACTGGGGTAACTAAAGATACCTCTTTTAAAAAGTTTGAGGTGGCTCCACCCGTAGGGAATCTTTGGCTTCCAGTTTGATAATAGAGGTCAGTTTTAAGCCTTTGTAGACCCTAAAGATCACTTTTATTTACAATTACCAGTCATTGTAAGGCTGTATTGTATTGTATTAGTTCGATTTTTCTGTGGAATTGGTGAGAATAATTTCCCAACTCTGAGGCAAGTTTGAGTTTTACCATAGTAGTCTCAGTAAAAAGACCAGGTGCAGGGACTCATGCCTAGAATCCTAGCACTCTGGGAGGTTGAGGCAAGTGAATTGTTTGAGCTCAGGGTTTCCAGACCAGCCTGAATGAGAGAGAGAGAGAGAGACCCTGTTTGTAAAAAAAGCCAGGTGTTTGGGGGGTGTGCCTGTTGTCTCAGCTACTTGGGAGGCTGAGGCAAGAGAATCATTGAGCCCACGAGTGTGAG